>JAVQJL010032866.1:0-5000 GCA_036024295.1 Nannoperca obscura
CCCCACCCCCCCCCCCCCCCCCCCCCCCCCCCCCCCCCCCCCCCCCCCCCCCCCCCCCCCCCCCCGCCCGCCGCCCGAAAAACAAAATGTGTGGTGTTGGAAAAAAGAAATGCAGAAAAACTGGTTCCAGGACTCAGAGTTCCTTTGACTTTATTATAACTTCTCTGAGTTGTGATGATTCCTGAGTCAGAACCTGTGAACGAGCAGAGTGAAGTCTTGGTGCCTTAATGAATGCAGACTTAATTAGAAGACGACAACATAAAGAGCAGTTACAGTAAGGACGTAAACAGCCTGTGAACTGTTTGCAAAGTAGCATCTCACCCAGATGAATGAGTGAGTTGTTGTCTTTGTTCAGACTTCCCCAGCATGCACTCTGCCAGTGTAGTCTGACGTACACGGCTCGGTCCCATCTCAGTGCTAGCATCTGTGCTAACATCTGTGCATCTTTGCTAACATCGGCAAAGATGTGCTTTGCCCGTAGATGCTACTTCGGTGGAAACAGTTCATCACTGCAACATGTGCACACAACTCTGGTTTTATCTGAACCTCCATTTGGAAGCTTTTAAAAATGAAATGTGCCGTTCAGCACGCCGGCGAGTGTCTCCTCAGTCATCGTGTTATCTGCGTTCACCGCGGCTTTTAGTAATTCAGTCATGTCAAAGTTTGTGCTGGAAGTATGAGAGGACGTTGGGGTCAAACTTGGTAATACGATTAATTAGCGTTAACATTTTTAATCGCGTTAATATTTCCAGATTAATCTCAAGTGTTAACGCGTTAACATT
Source organism: Nannoperca obscura (assembly GCA_036024295.1). Lineage (NCBI taxonomy): Eukaryota > Metazoa > Chordata > Actinopteri > Centrarchiformes > Percichthyidae > Nannoperca > Nannoperca obscura. Next base: position 783 of record JAVQJL010032866.1, read on the forward strand.
GACAGCCCTAGTTTTATTATTACAATTCTTATGATCTAACATGCTTTTCTATAATAACTGTATGAGTGTCTGATAATGAGTTCTCTCTGCACTTGGATAACTTGTGTCTGTGTCGACTCTGTGGTGATCAGAAGCTGGAGACTTGTTTCTGAAACTAAGAACAGTCTGTGATCTTATCAGGGAGAGACTGAGGAGTAGAGTTGACTTGACATCTTGTCTTTTGCTGCTACGTGTTGAAGTTATAAGTATAATATCCTTCATGTGCTCCTGGTGTCTCTGTCCCTTCAGCTGAAGTAGAGTTGACTCTGTGCAGTCCTTTCAGTGAATCAGTGTATTTACTTCCTTTTCTTTCATATTTGCTTAGTTCAAATATCAAAAGACAACAATTTGATGAATCATCTTGTATTCACTCACGTCTCCGAGGAGGAAAACGGGACATTTCCACCACAAGACGCTACATAAAAAAACTGAACTCACTCTGAGAACCTGGAATAATTACGTTTTTGGTCATTTTTGCTTGAAAAGTAACTTCAACAATTAGTTGATTATCAAACTAGCTGTAGATTAGTTTATTGAAGCTGTAATACGAGTAAACTAATAGATAAATGTCAGAAAATCCTAAATATAAATATATATAAATATAAATAGAAAAGCAGAAAAGAAAAACCTGGAAATACATTTTTGCTTGGAAAAGGACTTAAATGATTAGATATCAAAACTGATTTTTCTGCTGCTGACTAATATATATATATATATATATATGGACATATAGATATAGTTATTGCTTCATGGTTTGGAGATGGTTTTGATCAGTATTCTGTTGTAGCTTCAGTTCTGTGACTGCGTCGGTTCACCTGCCAGAGATGAGCTTCACCTGGAGGTGTAGGAGGGAGGGAACTTGTGTTAGTCGTCCTTCTGCACTGCAGGAATCAAACAGAACTTGAGGTGAAGCCGCTGTGACGGGTTCTGCTTTTGTGTTTCCAGCGTACTTCCTCTGCCTTTGGGGACAAAGTCCTGCTTCAGGAGGTGGTTCTGAACGTAGCTTTGTGGTACCTTCAGGGGACAGACCTGTGGGCCGGGTGGTGGACGTCCCAGCAGTGACTTGGATTCTTGTATCTTCAGAATATCAGTTCCCACAAAGACTTGATGTGACACAACAACAAGTGCGGCGCAGCACTCGAGTCCACAGAGCAGCAGAGGCTGATTGGTCCTCTGAGAAGGTTAAGAGCAGAGCTGAGGACGAAACAGGAAGTCCTCCTCTCTGGGGACGCTGGCCGAACCCTCTCCATCATTAACGTCCTGCATGCTGCTAACCGCTCTCATGCAAGACGCAAAACAACTCTGTGGCCGTCTTGCGTTTCAAAGTCAAAGTCCTCGGCACCAGCTGGAGACCAGGGAAACAATTCTCCACCATCCAGTGCTGAAAGGAAAGCAGCCAGAGGACGAAGACAGAGGAACGAGCATGTTTGATAAACTGCAGATGTCCCGCAGGAGAAGCTGTGTGAGCGTTAACAGCCTGAACAGCAGCAGCAGCTCTGCAGGCTGGACGAGCTGTTCGCAACCAGCTAACACAACTTCTAAGTTGTGAATCTCAAAAGAGCTCATGACAGGAAAAGTCTGCGTTCAGCTCTTTAAGGTGTTCAGACAGGAAGCAAAGTGAAGGTTCGCTTTGTCATAATGTTTCTGCTCGTTCGCCCCAAAACCGCCAATGTACCAGCAGTTAGCACGTTAGCATGTTAGCTAGCAACAGAGGGTGTGTGTGTTCAGTCTCTCTCATGTTTGTTTATTCTTAGTTTTGACCACTGGGGTTTAGAAGAGGTAAAGGAGGAGAATTTTATAACTTAAATATGAACTCAAACATTCAAGCGTGCATATCAGTAAGTTATGCTGGAAACCAGCACGCCACGCTGAACAGATGATCACAGACCATCTGAGACGTCACATGGAGGAAGCAGAAGTCGTGCATGAAGGTACGTTTGTTGGCTGTTGTCTCCACAATGAACAACGTTAGTCTGAAGTCACCTGTTAGCGAAGAGGAGTTCCTGCACCTGATATTTCAAATTCATTCAGACAGTCAACATCTGTGCTGCATTCACTGCCTGCTCAGAATTTACCCTTGACTCTCTCAGTGACCTCAGCCTGGCCGACCCCTCCCCTTTCGTCCTCGCTGACCCCTCACCGGTGCAGAGCTGAATTTACATTCTTCACCAATCCTTTAAGCTCAGCGACCAAACACGCTCTCATCCCCTGATCAAAACAGACCTGTTGACACGTCCAGCCGAGTCCCAGGACGCAGCTTGTCCTCCTCACCTCCTCTAATTGGCTCGCTGAGAGGAAAAAGATGTCGTACGGAGAGACGAGGGCAGGAGGAAAAGAGCTCGCTAAATCATCTGGATGCCACCGTGACAAGTACAGCTTCATTAGGGAGGGATCAGCAGAGGTCAAAGGTCAGAGATGATGTGTGAAGAACAAAACACCTGCAGAGTGAAGCAGAAAAGGTGCGAAGAACCAGCAGCTCCTAAAAACTACAATCCTGGGAACAACGTCACTTCAGTTAAAGCTGAAACCAAAAGCAGCGTCTCAGTATGCTGCTACACCGCAGATCTCTACAATCAGTTCACTGACAGACTTTTGAAGTCTGAAATAATTCATCCATTAATCAATTAGTTTATTTACAGAAAATTTATTATATTTAGCTTTCTGACCAAACACCTGCTCAGCTAATGACGTTCCCATCAGCCTCAGCTGTACTTTGTGTTAGCAAAAGTTAGCATGCTAACACACTAAACTAATGCGGCGGCTCAAATCACAAACTTCTGTATTCACACTTAATATTTTGAGTGCAGAAGTGCGTTCACACGAACATGAAGTGCACTGCGGGTACCCGGGTGGAGTTTAACAGCGCCAGGCTCTGTATGTGTCAACATGTCCGCTCAGGCTGCATCTGAACACCTAAACACATGTTTCCAACCTTTCCCATAATCCTTTGCTAAGCATCTCGGACACTCGGCGAGGTCCGGTTATGTCTCGGAGTTTAAAGTGGGTCCAGGACATTTTGGAAGCAAAGTGTTGGTATTGAGAGCTACCGTCTGATCGCAGGCCGCGGCTGCATGCCTGAGGCCTCACTGCCATAAAACTCACTCTAATCAATTAAAGCGTACAGCTGCAGCGCGTTGAGCCGATCGGGTTTCCCATTCAGAGCACCTGCCATCGGCCCTGATCACAGCTCTCTGCGGCTGGAAGCCCACTGACTCACACCAGCCTCACTGCTGGCCCGTCCACTGAGCAGACACGCACACACAAACAGAGAGACACACACACACACACACACACACAGAGAGAGACACACACATACACACAGACAGACACACACACACACACAGACAGACAGACACACACACAGACAGACACACACACACACACATATATCGGCTTACCCGGCGCTGTGCGTGCCACCAGCTAACACGCTCCTGCTCGCACAGCCTCGCAAACTTTGTCATTTTATTTTCGTGCCCGTCACAATTTCACACGTCTTTTCCGGGCGTGGTTGGATAATCCCTCGCGGGGTGAGGGCCTGCGGGCCGGCGGCGTGCCGGGCCGAGATCGTCAAGACCCCCCCCCCCCCTCCCCCCCACCCCTAAGGTGAGGAACACTCGACATTGTGGGTGCTTTCATGGTTCTGCACCACATTTTTCTTAGAGGACTGAATGACTCGACGTGACAAAAGGTAGAAAACATAAAGGCACATTTGTACATGATTTACAAAAATAGATTCCTGGAAGTATTTACTTTAAATTTTAGTTGGTAAAACCTGTTTATTAAAGGAACACTGTCGGGTGTTCGTCTATTTCTAGCTATTAAATCGTAAAAAAGTTTCAAAATCTTTGCTTTTTCCCCAATTTTTTGGTTCAGAAATTCTCAGGAGCTCAGCGATTGAGTTTTCAAGTTGCCATGTGAATATAAAAATGATTAATATCGATTAAACAATAAACGAGCCTGTCTACATGTCAAGGAGCTCCGAGGTTGAGAAACTCTTGATCAGATTTAGCTTTCTGCAACGAGGCGTTTGCTACTTGACTAGTTGATTGATTGAACTGATAATTGCACAGTGATTCTCTGGTTGCAGCTTCTCAATAATGAGGATTTGATGGTTCAGTCTGTTTCAGATTCTTTTAAATTGATCATCTTTGGGTTTCGGACTGTTGGTGGGACAAAACA
>JAVQJL010032869.1:0-24384 GCA_036024295.1 Nannoperca obscura
GGGGGGGGGGGGGTAAAACAGAAAAATCCAGATCCATTTCTGTTTATGCCAGTTTGTAAAGCCAAGCATTTTGATTCATGACACAGATGCACATGCACACAAAATCACACGGACACGAACACAGACTATATTTCAATATGCACAGAGCAATTAATTCAGCAAATAACCTGCCATCATGTGTGTGCCAGCAGCCACAGAGAGTGAGGTCTCTCCCCTTGGTTAGGAAGGTAAAAAAAAAACCCTGGCTGAAACCTCATAAAACACCGTCACCCTGCCTCTGACACCTTTTAGAAGCTCTCAGCGGGTGCCTTGCTTTCACCTCTGCAGATGTGTAGTAATCACACTTCCAGCGCCACAAAGTGCACCGCTGCAGACAAGAGACACTGCCCAGCCTTATCAGCCTGAGAAACATGGATGACCCCGATCAGGCGAGGAACCCAGTGATCCTCGAGGAAGGTGTCCTCCCTACAAAGTGCTCCGTATGAGTAATAGGGATATTGGAGGTTGGATCTGATTATCGTATTCCTCCACGCCTTCCCCCCAACGGGAAAGAATAAAAAAAAAGAAAAAAAATAACAGCTCCGGTGTCAAAGTTGCAGTCAGATGACAGCTAGAGCAGCAAGGTGCCCAAGGCAGCCACCCGTCCGTTCCTTTTGCTCACTTTTCTGAAGGTCAATCTTCAGCTGCCCTCCACGTGGCTGCAGTCCTGTTTACCTCTCTCTGAAAGCCAATTACGTCGCCGCGGTGCTATGCCAGTCAAAGCTGTTATATTTCACACACAGACACACGTAGGCATGCACTTACAGAAAAGTGCCGCGCACACACCCACACACACAGACAAACACCTGCAGCAGCAACTCTTCTTGGCTGCGGTAGAAGGCAGGATGATGCCTTTTGACCTGTCTGTGGTATAATATATTGATGTGCGCACATGGACCGATTATTTACAGCTCAGGTGCATCATGAGGCAAGTTAGAAAGTGCATGAAAAACGATGGTTTATTTACCATGGGGTTTTATATTGGGTTGAATGTGAGATGATTATAAACCTGTCTTCATTATCTGAAAAATGGGGAGGCCTTGCTAATGTTTGCTGATTTATTCTATAACCTCAAGGGTTTAGTTCTTGATTTATGCTACTCAATGACAGCTTGTGTAATCATACAAGTGTTGGTAAAATAGTGATGGATGGTAGGTTGTTGTCCTCTGCAGTACTTTGGCTTTTACCTATTACACTGAATGATGGCAGCCTTAAGTACGTTCATGTAAGGGTGGAAAATCTTCTCGAGGTCCATCTCTCTCAGATAGCACCCGTTTAGACTGAATGATTTTTGTCACGTTATTACAATTCCCAGCATTTTAAATGAGACTGAATCAGTTATCAGCTATGTGGTAATGTCCAAAAATCAGATGTGCACACCCCTCCTGTGCTGTCCACGTCCTCCTCTGCCATCTACAGATAGCATAAGGAAGTGCCAGACTGCCACACGAGCTCCTGCAAAGACTCAGACTTCACTGTGCAAGCTTGTTTTCATGAATGCCAATGTCTGCAGTACCTGCCTCTGTCTCACCTGCTCCCTAATGTCTTAAAGCATTCAGGTATTTTGTGAAGATGTAAATAAATGTGAATTTTTGTTCACTTTTCTGGACTAATTGATGTTGAATACAACACCCGCCTGAGCACCTATGCATCAAGAAGCATGTGTAGATTCACTAATATCCTGTACAAGCATCAGTGGATCCAGCAGAAGTAGGGCAGCAGATGAGTACCAAATATCCAAACCAGATGACCGCCATCTGCTGTTTGTAGTGTAGCTGCTGCCGTGTGGGCCAAAAATGTTGTAGGAGCGCAAAGGAAATGCACAGGTTTCCGTAAATGAACAATAAAAGCCTCGTTTTGTTTGCCTGCTTTTCTGTCACCAAGTCTCAGGTAACCTTGGATAGAAGATTCTGAGGCAGAATGAGCACAAGCACAAAGGAGAGGGAAAGTAAATGCATGCAGTGTGATAACATCCCTGTGGTTAAAGAAATCTACAGTAGATTTAAAAATCTACTGTAGATTTTGTATCTTTAATTAAATTAGGCAGCTATATATACGAATTAAATTAAGACATTTTACTGTACGACCAATTCAGCATGTGAAAGTGATAAAAAGAAAGAAAGAGATAGACAGTCCCTGTGAATGTGTGTGTTGGCCGCGGCGGTGTAAACAGGTCTTGCTCTACCTACTCTAAAGGAGAAAAAGAGCCCCGGGGTGGAGCAGAGACGACGGACTCCATCTGGCGCCTGGGCAGCCAATGAAAAGAACAGAGGATCTGTGGGAGCCAGGAAGAAGGGGAACATCATCAAAAGCTCCAATTGCAATTGTCGTCCAGTTCATTGGCACCGGCTGCAAGGTGGCTAACGAGGCAGGTGGCTAAACAGGAAGGAAAGGTATTATCAGCAGCATCAACTCTTTACGCAAATGTTTCTCCTTTTTTTTTTGCTGGTGTTCTTTGATGCCAAATTTTAAAAAAGGAAACTGCGAGGGAACTGGAACTGGGTATCTGGTAAACAATTAGGGCTCCTGAGCAGTGCTTGGGCTTGTTCGCTCCTTAAAAATAACTACCCTGTAGCTACTTCTCCCCGTGGGGGGACAGAGTGCGGTATGTGCTCTGTGCGTTACGCTCCTGAAGCATTATGGGAGAGGAAATGATGGTAAGCAGAGAGCCATCTGCTTTGCCACTTGCCACGTCTGCCTGTGCCAATAGCACTTCCTTGCCTCTATTTCTCAGGTGGGGAGTGGAGTGGATCCCCGCTGTCTGTACACACACGCGTAAACACTAAAAGATCCTCCAACTTGAAATTGCCAGATGTGTAGAATCTAACAGCAGAGGAATCTCACATTCTTCTACACCTTAAACTCCCCTCAAGGTTCACGTCTGGCGCGTTTTCTCATGCATTATTCCCGACTATGATAATCGACAACTGGAGGTGATGCGGATGCGTGCTGAAGCTGGACACAGATGGATAGCTTCTCAATGATAGACCCAACAGGCAGACAGAAGCAACGGCATTTTCTTTTTTTATTTAACCACTGGCCTGTTTTCATTTTATCCACGCTGGAGTGCTGCAGAGAAAGGCCCCAGTGTCCTTGACAGTGGTGACACTGAAGAGATGGATGTACGGCTGGTCAAAGGAAAGTCATTTATTTCCGTTGACCCACTCAGTCAAGTGGATTGAAGCTGAGCCTTTTGATTTGGCTTTTGCTTTGCCTTTTTCCCCCCGCAGAGTCCACACTGCTCCCGCAATTACTGCAAACAGAGAAGGTGATGGGTCTAAGATTCTGTCCCGATAAAGGAGTCAGGACCCTATCTCTCCTGTTGACAGCATTAAGCCATCAATGAGAGCAGGAAGGGGGTGGGGGCACTGAGGGACTGTCAGTCAAAGCTTACCACCCGGCTCTTGTTTAAAACCGTCTTCCACTGAACTCCCACTGGCCTCTTTGTATCTGATCCCAAAACCAGCAGCAGGGGGTCGATGGACTTAGTTGTCAGGAGGCATATTCAACACTTACTGTCTTATCAAATGCAAACAAGGGACTGCATAAGCGCACATATTCTTGGATCGGGTGGTAGGTGGAAAGCTGTCGAGGGTTATTTGTCAGCCAGGCGGCGCTGACTGCCAGTGCCGGAATGGAAAGCCCTTCCAAGCAGCGATCTTCTGAGAGAGCTCAGAGAGCTGAAACAACTGCAATCCAGCTGTCACGCTTTGAAAATACACACGGATGGATGAGCGTCGTGTAAGAGGGTGTGGCTAATTGTGAGGGTACAGCTCAGGAGCATGAAGGAGTTGTATTTTGGGGTTTTCTTTTTCTACCAGTGCAGGCCAGAAAGTGCAATTTAGTCACTCCGGAGCCAGTTCAACTCTAATCCAGCGTCAGTGCCAGACAGCACACCTAAATCTCTTCATGGTGGGACTTATCAAACAATAACAGACGCTTTGCAGATCCATTTATAGCTGTAGGAGATGAATATTGTGTTGTGACTTCAGGGAGGTTGCGGCACATGTGTCAACTTGTTGTAATACCCTAATATTTGATCTATTGCATAAATGCATGAGGAGTTGTCACTAGCATTTTATTTTCACATTTTGTTCAAGCGCTTGTGAGGAGATTATGTCGGAAATTGAATCACCAATTACTCTTGAATCCATCTAATTCCACCTCAGGTGACAATTTAAGTCTGAAAAACAGAACTAAAACAATCTCACACAACGTGCTAAGACAGCTGTCTCAAATCAAAGCAAAACGCCTCCCTTTGCTTTTCACATGGAATCATCTCGTAGAATGGTGCTTTTTTCATTTGAAGTTGTATAACAACTATTTTTCTGTCAGATTCATAGAAATGGGAAGGAAATAAAACACGCTGGTATTTGAAAAAGCATTCAAATAAGTCTGTTTTCACATCAGCATGGACTGTCCGTAACAATTTTGATTCTCCAGCTCAACGGAGGTATTTGTGTGTTTGTTATCTTTGATTTTTTTTTTCGCAGAGAGACTGTCTGCCATCTGCTCTGTTTAATTAATGTTAATCTTTTCACGTATACCATGCATAGCCATAAATTATTTTTATTTAAGGATAAAACTGGTCATATTCTATATCTTTCTTATTTTAAGATCAGTACCAAATGTTTTTAGCCTAGCAGCATGGCTCTATGGATGCCAGTATTGGTCAGCAGGTCGGTCAGTCTCTGTCACCACTTTAGTCAAGACTGAAATATCTAAACAGATATTGGATGAATTACCATGAAATTTGGTACAAACATTCATGTTCTTCTCAGGATGAATTGCAATAACTTTGGTGATTCTTTTACATCCATCTAGTGCTACTATCAGATACAGAACATGTCAACTTGCCCTTATTCATTACCACGAACATGGTTGTTTTATTTTGAGTCAATCCCACACACACCATCGTGCTGCTGTAAATACTCATTAGAGCACCAAATGTGTATTTATCTGTGGCTGAAAATAGTTCCCAACGAATGCATTATTTACTCGAACTTGAGTAATGTTTGATAAAAACTACAATGCCCTGCTGATTTATGAAATGGCAGAGCCTTTTTTAGTTGTAAAATGATATATTTGTGACCTGTTTTTAAAGCCTTACATCTTCAGTAGGAACAAATGGGCTTGAGGCTGAGGGCCACAGAAAAGGTAGTGGAGTCAGAAAGTATTGAGAGGTGAATTAATTTGTTAACAACAAGAGAAACAGCCATATTTTTTAAATAAACATATCATCGTGGTTCAACCTCATGCAAACAAACACATGTGCAGAATCACAACACACTGGTTTCTCTCCTCTCTTCTTGTGCAATAGCTGATTACTACAGAGAGAAAATTAAAGAGCTTAGTTGTGTGTTTCCAACTCAAAAACCTTTGCATGATGAAAGCCAGTGAGAAAGAGAGAGATATCAGATCTAAATACCGGTGCTGGTAAAGGAGTCTGAGCAATATGGGATAGGATGAGCCTCTCCATCTCTTGTGTAATGAAGAATGACTGAGAGGGATTGCATAGGCCAACAGCATCTGAAGACGGGGGCCATTGCTATGCACCGAGTGTTACATTTCAGACGAAGCAAGTTGAGACCTGCAGCGCGTGAGGTTAGATTGCAAAAAGACAAGAGGAGCGCGAGGTTAAACGTCTCTTCTCTCACTCTTTACCACCTAAATGACACGGCTCATTCATACAAGCAGCTCGCATTCAAGGACACTAGTAGGTGTAGAGAAAGAATAAAAACAGACTTGGATGGCAGCCTTATGAAGACACCAGGAAGAATAAACAGAAAGAGAGAAAAAAAAAGCTGGCAGTGAAAAGATGGCATTTAATTAAAGACTAAGTCTTCATTGGTGTCCAAAAAAAGAGAACAAGGCAGCTGTATGAAGCCATGCTTTTTTCGTTATATATTAAATGACAGGGGTTAAAGAAAGGCAGTTCTTGCTGAGATTTCCCTCATGTATAGAGCTGGAGGGATCTGAAACACAATAAATATAAAAGTCTCTTTAGTTCTCACTCTGTAATTCTTCACAACAGTTGGCAAATGCATGATCATTTGGGTTTCATAGCTGTAACACAAACGTGAGCTGCTTTTATTTTTAACACTAAAAAAGTGCTGATAAGCTAAACCAGACCACAGCAACATGGAATACATAAGAAGAGTGAGCGTGGATAAGACAGAATGTGCGTAATCTGTGGAAATCGGGCTTATGACTTCATAAACCTGCGTGACTGTGCATACCTGTGTTTATGGTTTTAGATGTGATTGATATGGTGCAGTCCTTGAGGAGCTACAGTACAGCAAGTCATTGGCTTGTTAAACAGAGGGATAACTAAATGAAAGCTCGCTGCAGGCCTTTCTCTTCTGCAGACTTCAATCCTGGGAACCAAAATCATTTATTCACATCAAGAGGCTGCTTTGTAAACCACCCAAAGGGATTGCATTTGACAGTCAGTTTATTTATTCATAATACATTCCCACAGATGCTTGCACAACAAGTGGATTAGTTGTTTTTGTTTTACAGCTGTCTATAGCGAGGTGCACTTAAGCACACCTGCACTTGGAAACTTTTCTACACTGGGGAGGGCGACATCTCCTGCCATGAGCAGCTATAATGCAACTCTTTTTTTCTTGATTAGAAGTCCTTTACGGTGAAATGATTCCATTCATTGCGAGAGGTAGAGAAATAATTAAAGCGAAACTCACTAAGGATTTCGCTTCTAATTGGCCATATGGACTGGAAAGAAAAGTTTTATTGTTTTCTTTTGTCTTTCAAAGCAGATGTGCCGGGTCTTAGACTTTTGGCTTAAGAGACACTGTCATCTCTCCCCTGGTTATTCTAACCATAATTACTATACTATGTATTATGCTATTTTAGTCCATGCTAAGGTTAAAAAGTTAAGTACAGTCACAGTTTTCCTCCCGTTGCCTCCTCTAGGTGTATTCAGTAGTCAACAGACAGGACGTCAGTGTGATGTATGACATCAGATGTTTACACTCTAACATCCTTGCTGTCCTCGGAAGGCTGTGTTCTAACACATCAAAAGTTGGCTATAAAAGTACTTTTATACGTGCTATTTTTATGTATGATGGTAAAAGATTTGTACTGAACAGCAGAGTTGTCAGTGTTACAGCACAAACCCCAGGACCCATTGGACCATTATCCCCAATTGTCACATTTTGTCCTTGGGATCCATATGGCTCTTTTTTGTTATTTATTTTATTTTATGATTAACATTTGTGCAGACACACAGTAGTTATTTAGTTACTCCTTTACGTATTCTTAATGGAAATGATTTTAATTGAATTAGTCCTATAACCAGCGCTGGGCTGGGGCTGCACGCCCACCAAGACATGACTACATGTTTGACATATTAAATCACTGCCTGATGTTTAGGTTATTTGGCTTTTGTTTGTCACATTCTCCGGTTATTCTGGTCCAATAGAGTCCCCAATCACCATAGCAACCTTCTATGCACTGGAATCACCTGATGTATTTCATGTAGCTCATGTTAGATGTATTTTACTCATGTATTTTATTCAGCTTGCTGTGGTACGCCAGCTGTGTGATGAAAATGCTTTGTTTCATCATCAAACGACCTCGTCAAAAGGAACCAAAAGCAAGGGGAAAAGACAAAGTGGAAGCAGACTTTGGTTCGCCTGTGACCTGCTAGAGCAGCTCCTCCTGGTGCTACTGTTGGGGATGTTAGCCAGCTTACAGCCAGAGCAGTGCCCGGCCTTAAAGTACTACACCCTTACAAGTCCTACCTTTGTTTATTCATGTATTTACTACAAATACATGTACCCCCTCGAATTTAAGCCTATAACTAGCAGTGGCAAGTAAAAATCTCCGAGCTGCCTGGTGCCTTTGTCACAAACTCCTGGGGCTCCCTGGATCTCAGAAAGAACACGAGCACTGAGTGATTTAAAAGTCAAGATACTCTACCACAGTCAGATATTTTACATTGGGAGAAAACAAAGGCAAATAAATCACATATAGTTTTTTTTTAAGTATAGTAACCAGTGCTCCAAGTGGACCGACACTCACTGATATGCAGCACCGGCACTTCTACATTTTACTCTTTGGTGTGCTGTGACTTTTTCTTGCGCACTGGTACTCTTTTCTTCCCTCTCCATATCAGGTTCTCTAGGCGATTCATTGTGGCTCTGAATAAACTGCATTAAGGTCTTCTCAGACGGTAAGCGACCCTCTGCCTGCGTACCTGCTTGATATCGCAGGGTCTCACTGCACTCCTCGTGTGAAAAGACAGGCAGTCAAGCACTCTGCGAGTAAACGTCTCGCGCTACTTTATCCCTGCACGTCGAAATGTATTTTCTGTAGAAAATATTGAAAGAATAAGTCTTAACCACATAACTAACTCAAATTAGTTCAGCCAGTAAGTGCACTAGTGAGTTGAGTTTAGTTTAGTTGAGGAAACAGTTATTTCAGAGACGTCATGAACGGTCGAGGAACAGTCTCTCGTACATTTGCACTGCGCCTTCAGTAGAAAAAAGTTCAAGACAAGACATATCTGGCAGCAGGCGGGCTTGTACCGCGTGCGACCGCAACAGTTTCATAGATTTACGCCCACTTGTCGCTTGGCCTGTCATATTGCCCACACCTGCCCACCTGCCTGTTCGCCTCCCATTGAAAATGAGTCTGACCAAGGGGGCAGTATGTGACGCTCACCTGCTCCCATTCTCGCCTGCCTGCAAAGTAACATTGCATGCCTGATGACTTCATTGCACCACACACCATAGCTAGTGCAGATAGCCTGAGGGACAACAGGGCAGCATGCTGAGGCCTCTTTGTGTGGCACACTAAAAGTAGAGAGAAGGGAAAGTATCCAGGGATTTCACCGGGAACTAAAGGCATCCCGGCCTGACGACTTCACACACTAAAGCTTGTGTACATAGTTGATTCTTTTGTACTCTAATAATTGAAATGGTTGTCCCCTTGGGTAAAAAGTCTACATTAATGTAGCAATATCTCCTGGTAGGCCTATCTTTTATCCACTGTAGAAATTCAGAATGTAATACTTAAAGACTTTCTGATACCGGCCAATACACACGCCAACATGTGAACAGGGGGGGGACTGGCTCTTATTTCTTTCCACTTCAAGCACTGATTTGAATGTGTTAAACTATGATTTTGGCTTGCAATACAGAATAAGGAAGTGTTCCGGGGCCCACATGATCCCTCTATAATTGCACAGAGAACGCCACGAGCAAGACCTGATTAGAGATTAGTCCCGTTTTTTCGTCTTTGATGTAGGGATGTAGAGCCAAGCCAAAATTTTTAAATGACAGTTACCTGCTGTGCTGCTGTATATCCCCCAGGGATGCTGTGATCATTGGCAGGTTGCTGCATATCAGACAGACACTTGACTACCTCTCTATGACAGAACCATAGCTGCTAGGGAGAAGTTGCTCTTTCTATGTGTGTGTCTTTTGTATGGCTCTCAGTTAGACCAGTGAGCGCCCAAACATGAACCCATGAATGCATAAAGGTGCTTGATGTCATGCTGCTGGCCAAAGTGTCAAAGCCTACAGAGTATCCAAAACACAGCACTGTTCCTTTCTGTGCTATAAGCAGAGATTCGAGGACAATGCATGCATTTTGTTGGCAGTACAATTGCAGCATGTTTGCGTGTTTCCTTAATAAAATCATGTAAATCAAGTTGTGGTACAAACAAGCCCCTGAAAAGTGTAAGCAAATAGCTCCTTTATTCCCAATTACAAGTGCAAATTGCCTCAGCTTTAAAATTAATCCACCAAGGCTGGCACCTCTGCACCTTAAAGCCTCTTTGTAAATGAAGCATTCTCAGATCTTATCTGACTTTGCAGGGTGGAACAACCTTACCTTAACTTACCTGACTTGCTGGTGACAATGCTGTGTCTCCGCAGCAATGGTAGGAGTCATTCTGAATGGGACGGGGGAATCATTGTGGAAAGTCATTACACTGACTGATCTTAAAGATTCTTAGATCTTTTAGGGAGTGTGGGTGGTGAGTGTCAGTGGATTAGACACAAGCTCATTTTGCTTAACTTGAACTTTTCATTCAATTTACAGTGTGCATTTTTTCAGTGATACCATTTTGAGTAGAAATCCACCATTTATTGTGTGTTTGGAACAGAATTAGGCTCTGAACGGGTTAAAAAATTGACTTAGAGGAAGGAAATGCACTTGAAATGTTCAACCTCAAGAATATACAAATGATGCGTTTTGGTGACTAACGCTGAATGAAAACACAGGCTTTGTTTGTTTACAAGAAAACCCCACCGGTCACCTTTAAGCACTGATTTTCTTGTTTTATTTAACCTTTATTCAACAAGGAGTAAACGACTCATTGAGATTACAAATCACTCTTTCACAAGAGGGTCCTGGCCAAGACAGGCAGCAGCACACATAACAAGAACAAGTGACAGAAATATAAGATATCAAAGCATTCGTCAACATGCAAAACATCTACAGCCAGAAGTACCTGCGTCCAAGTCATTTGGAATCACTTTAAATGCGTCCAGTGAGACCAGCTCCAGAAGATTCAGGTGACTTTGCGGCTGATTCCAAGCCGAGGGAGCAGCATACTTAAACACCCCTTTTTCCCACAGTACTTAAATGTACTACACTTCTCCACTGCTCAGGGCCTCCGAGTGGTTAGTGCTGTGGGAAACACTAGCAGGACACCATGACTTCAGTTGTGCTACTATTATGCACATGGTCATTGATCAGAATGCAGTTTTTTAGCAGCTCACACAGCCTGGATGTAGAGATAAGGGAAGTGGGGTTTTTTACACAATGTCCGTAGCTATTATTCACAGAAGCTAAAAAGACAAGTATATTGTTTTACATCTTTACCAAGTGTGAAGAAGTCCAGCAACAGCCGATCTAGTTTGCAATGAATGTGGGATTTTCCACTCCTGACCA
The DNA here is from genome assembly GCA_036024295.1 of Nannoperca obscura. Classification (NCBI taxonomy): domain Eukaryota; kingdom Metazoa; phylum Chordata; class Actinopteri; order Centrarchiformes; family Percichthyidae; genus Nannoperca; species Nannoperca obscura. Next base: position 10,966 of record JAVQJL010032869.1, read on the forward strand.
TGCATTTGCATAATGGAATTATGGGCTCAGCCATGCTATGTCTTTAGTGGACCATTAGGCAGGCCTTTACTGGATTGTAATTAGTGGCTTCTGCCCTTCACTTTCATTAGCATGCAAATGAAAATTCTGAACACCAAGAAATATTTGGCACATTGAGAGAAAAATGCCAAAGTGATTAACAGGCAATCCTTGGTGGAATTGTCTATTCCTATCTATCACAGTTTGGAGCACTTGAAATGAGACATTACAAAGTGGTCGAGTCCTGCCAGGTTGATCTGAACATGCACCTGTTGAAATGAATTTTGATGACATGACTGGTAACTGATTTTGTTTTGATCAAAGAGTCTTTGGCCTTGATTGGATAAAATCCAACCTGATGTTCTGGCTATGTACAATATAACCTTTGATGCCCTGGTTTATCAAGGCCACATGCTTCCACCTAAAAATACAAGCTTATACTGCTTCTTTCTTCTTTAGCATTTAAACACATTAGAGTCCTTCATAGATGTTTTTTTAACCCTACCTAATAAAACGTTGTACTTGAACTTCTAAACCATCTAGAGGCATTTGCAATTCTAATGCACTCATTTGAATTAAACGCTGCTTTGCATGAATACAATTGAACTTTCAAGACATGTAAGACAAGACCCTGCCAAAAGTAGCCCCTCGACATATACACATTACGCACAGGAGGTAGCCACTGGGCTGGTCAATGTGAAAACATCATTCCAGCTGCAGCACATGCCAGAGAGGGGTGAAGCCTGGGGGTCGTCCTCCTTTTGTTAACCCTGTCTAATTAAGACTTGAAAGTCAACGCGGGGAGACAGGTTAATGGCAGCTCCGGTTGCATTACTTTAACAAATTATCGACTGTATAGAGCTGTAATTGATTTAAATATGTAGAGGCCATCTGTGAGGATAGATAAGTTTGCAGGACCCATCCACAGCTTATATGTTTAGTCATTTATTCATAAGCCTTTATTTACATTTCTGAAGGGCAAGCAGTCATTGTCAACGCACACAATCATTCACAGGATTCATATTAAACAAATTTAACAGCTGTCACGGGAGCATACTGTTTAGCTCCAACATGGAGCGTTCAATCTCAAAGCTGTCCTGTCAGAAACTGAAGAAAAAGACAAACAATTAACAAACACGATTGTGTAAAAAAAAGAATGACAAACGTGAATTTGACAGATCCTTGTATTAAAAATGGGGCAGTTCAGATGCCAGTTGCTGTTCATTGTTCCTTCATTATTATATTAGGTGATGGTAGAATAATGACTTCAATGCGTCAATATGACAAAATGATTAAATAAATAACAAATAACTAAGGATCAAATACAGTGATGTCTGAGACATCTTACTAGCCAGCCTCTTCATTATATACATTATATTGTGCATTGATAACACACTTATCTCTAACAACCCCAGTCTGCAAATTACATTCATTCACAAGTCGCCAATGGTAGTGTTCAGTTTCAATGCAGCCAGTAGTGTTCTTTATGTAAAACAAATTAAAAACCAATCATTGGAACATGTCATCAGTTCAAAATCAGGTTTAAGTAGGAAAAAGCATTAAGCATCAAGGTGATCATCATAGTTCATACATTTTAGTCATTGTTATTTATGCCGTAAACATTTATAAATGTTGCCATTGAATAAAATGCATTGAGAAGACAATGACATAGTAGTCCTTGTAATACTGAACACAATGAGAGTGCTGAGGATATGGATGAGGATAATAGGTTTGTTATTTTTGCTTGAGGAACACAGAGAACAGTTGTTCAACATTGCATTCATGTTCAGGTTCATGCAGAAGTACTATCCAGAGCAGGTCAGTAGTCACAGAGCCCCTGCACCTACTAAGATGTAAAGCATGTGCTTTTCATGTAGGACCATGGTTAATCATTATAGTGCGTTTCTAATGTTTGATTTTTTCAGAGTTATTCATTTAAAACCCTGCAATTACCATAAAATACATTGTTATGCAGGTGAACAATTGGATTAATTATGTTTTAACTATATTTTTCATACTGTAATTCTGATAAACAAAGACCTGCTGCATAATCAAGCACAGCAGATGTCAAGTGAGAAATTCAAGTAGGTGTAAAAGTGGTTAACTACCTGCATGTAAGAGGAGGAGCAGCAAATTGTTTTGGCGAACCTGCTGCCCTTTAGTACACCTGCTGTATTCAAAGTCTTCTGAAGTATTTAGAGAGCTTTTTCACCATGCATGCTGTGGGCTTCCATCTGAATAGCAGCGGCAGCACATTACTGACACTCAAGTTGGTTTTCACAGTCAGCCACTACAGTAAGTTGAACTAAATAAATTGGATTAAAACAACTTAAGTATTTAATATGAAAAAAGGCCTTATGCCTACTCATCTCGCAGGAAGTATTCCAAAGTTGTCAGTGTCAATTTGCAATCATCTTTCATGAATGAGGAATTCGTTTTCATAGGTTTTACAAATGAGTAATCAGCCTTGATTACATGTCTTTTTGATTATAAAACTGAAACCATTAATTGGATTGGGAAACGTATGACAAATAATCTATACTGAATGGCAACAGCACTATAAGCACCACTTATTCTCCTTTTTCTTTCCAGATGAATGGTCTTCCAAAGTTATTCACACACACACACACACACACACACACACCTGTCTCATCTGTATGTGTGTTTATTGCTTATGTTTATGGCATTTTGCTTCAAAATTTTTCTGTCAAATAATGATTCCCAAAACATGTAGTGGATAAAAGTTGATTTATGACTAGTGTGTTGAAGAATATGATGGGTTGACAGCCAGGATGGTAGTTGTTCCCCTAAGTAGGATTCTCAGACTACAGTCTTCAGAGACCCCCTCCAAAAATAAAAAAAAAGATTGATTTCACAAAGTGATCCAACTAAGATATCTTGCTATCAGTCAATCCTTCCATGACCTCCTATTATGGAATTAAGCTTCTGCAGTCATAAAGAAATCTTCATTCACCCACCACAGTTCTCATACAGTAAATCAAGTTAAAGAAAATTTTAGGTCCAGTGGGTACATTTCATTTTATCATTTATTTATTATTTCCTCCAAAAAACCAATTGCATCATTGCTCAGCATGGACAGATTGCTCAATAATTCATACAATTAGTTTTTCTCCTTAAGCAAGCTCTCTTGTTTCAGTAACCTGCTTCAACCTTCGCACTGGCCCCTGTCTTATTAATCAGCCCCCATCGATTTAGTGTTGAAACTAATTAAAGCCCTGACATGTGTAGTTGATTCCAGACATCTGTGTGTGTCACGAATGCAAAAGCACGCCCTCTCTGCCACTCTCTAACTCACTGCCACTGACACCCGCAGAGTAACTTGTTCTGCCAACGCCAAAGAGAAGCGATGCACTTGGTGTTTTCCAGCAGATTCATTGCAGATTCACCTTAAGACTGTTTGAATACTAACAAGCCTCTCCAAAATGTTTGTTTCCTTTGTGTTGAAGAAAAACTACACACAACTTAACTATTTTTTTCATAGCCCTATTGGTCCTATCAGACACGATCACATTGAACTCATCATCAAAGTAATTGCTAAGATCTTGAAATGTGGCAACATTGCAAGAAGTCCTCCAACTCAAATGACCACATAGGTTGTTCGTTCCTAATCCCTAATGTGTGCTCTTTGCTCTCTTTCTACAACCTCACAGGACTTACTGCGTCCACTAGAGGTCTCCGTACATGCAAACATGTGCGGACAACTTGTGACAGTTGTGGGTGTGTTCCGTTATGTTGCCAGGCCACTGTCAACCAAATCTGATCAAAACACACTCAAACTCAAAAGGAAATTAGCAGTTTTATACTTTACTACTAAATCATAACTCAGGATGTTTTTTCCAAGCCCTTTAACTTTGATTGTTGCTAATTTGGTCATAAAGACAGATTGGCTGGAAAACTAGCTGTGATATCACACATGGCCATGTCGCGCTTGTTTGTACTGTACATGTCTTAAACCTAGATTTAAACTGAGCACAGAGAAACTGTGAATGTGAAAACCGCTTTCTAATGTCAAACTAGTGTCAAACAGGACAGCATATTTCTGAGTGGAGGGAGACTTAAAGATTTGAACATTTTTCACCTTAATGTTGAGGTTGAATAAGAATATTGCCCCCTAATGAATGTGTTCAAATCTGGAGACAGACAACAGTGTCATTCTTATAAATATGTTTTTATATCATGAAAAAGTACAGCCAAGTGTTGAAAATGTAGTTAGTGCTTAAGTCTCTAGTCCGTAAAGATAAACACTTTCTTTGTTGATTTAATCTCACTTTATGTAGGAGTCTTTAAATCCTAAACTCTTGAAATTCAAACCGCTCAAAGAAATGTTTTTCATTAGCTTTCAAGTGCAGATGCATTTAAATATTGTGTTGGTTGGGAAACTGCTGGCTCGTCTCAATTGTGAAAGGCCAGAGACCGCAATAAGCAGTAATGCAATGCACTAATTATCTCACACGCGGTACCAAAGAAATTAAGTCAAGGCTAAATAGTTGAGCCTTTGCTCCAGACTGTTTTACAGTGGCCCCAAGTCTTTTAAAATGTATAGTTTGTGTAGTAAATGTTCCTTGCCATGATAAACACTCGACACCATTCATTAAGTAGTATAAACACGCATAACTAGACTTCATGCCCCTAAAATGAATATGTGCTACTTAAAGTAGCAGTGGTGGGTAAACAATTAGCGTATTCAACCCTTCAATGATGAAGCTTCCCACTACCCCTATTAAGACATGGCATCTTTATACAGTTTATCCCTGCTGTTTGATGAATTCACAATTACACCTCATTAATGTGTCATTTACATAATTACAAGGAATGGGGACACCATTCACAGTGGGAATACACACTACCTTGAAGGGAAAAAAAAGATGCAACACTGTTGTTGCACAGAGCTGTAGCAGCAGTAGCAGCAGAGATATTTTGATGTTGCATTGTTTATATTATAAATTGGGTTGATTATTAATGAATTTACAGCTCAAAAACTGGGACAAAATTCACTTATAAGTGCTGTGTGGATTTTTGTTCCAGCAATGCCTAACTGACAGCTGGAATTCACAAACCTGAAGATACCATTGTTCATATTTGATTTTCCACAATATTTTCAGCTGCATTAATTCTTAAAATGTTATTCTGCATCATCATGGGCATGAAATAGGGTGGGAAAAAGTGATATCTGCAATGAAAGCTATGCGAGAAATTCAGCCAAAGAGCTTATTTGGCCTGCACAGGTACTTTAACCCACCCTCTCTAGGTTATTTGCAAGATAAATGAAACCACAGAAACAGATGACAGGTCTTTAGCTCAACTATAAAATGCAATTAACCAGCAAATGAGGCCAGGCAAGCCACTCTGACCATTCGGCATGAGCAACAGCTAGAGGGGAAGGAGGAGAATGGTAATTCATACCCAATCTGCAAACTGCTCTGCTGCCTTTACTGGGTTGATAAATAGCATCTGACGTTTTAACTGCTGCTGATTTGGGTATTCAAAGGTATTTAATTCAGATTTCTACAAATTGTGGTCATTGCTTGCTAGCAGAAATGATCATAAATGGCCTCTTTTGTTGTGTTTGCCTATTTGTTTGTTAAAATATTCTTTTTGTAAAATTGTTCTGAAATGGTCCAGTTCACCAAAAGTTTTATCCCACAAAAATGGACTATTTAAAGGGTTTGAAACCAGAATTGCTAATGCTTTAACAAGACTAGATAGTCTACAACTACTCAAGCGGCTCTGTGAGGCTGTACTGTGAGGCACAGTGGTGATGTGACAGTATAGATTTATATATAATATTTCTCAACTGAAAGAAACAAGACTGAATGAGCTCAGTAATATGGTTCAAAGTTTAAATGTTGGTCAAAAAGAATACCAAGATTCTTAGAGGCGGTCTTGATGTTGCTAGCGAGGGGGCAAATATAGTGAATGACCTCCTTATTAAAACAATCATGGCCGGTCACAAGGACCTCAGTTTAATCAGAATTGAGATGTAGAAAGACATCCTCTTTCTAACAGAAGCTAGGCAGTCACGAAGCAGGTTATTAAGGTTATTAGATTTAACCGAGTAGTTAAGCTGAGTGTCGTCTGCATAGCAATGGTAAGAAATACCACTGGAGGAGTTATGCTGATGGCACAGAGGTAGCATATAAAATGAAAACAGAATAGGTCCAAGGATGGACCCTTGAGGGACCCCACACAAGAGGGGAGGAAGACACGTAATTGCTACATTAAACATGTTAACATTAAAGTGTCTGCCAGACAAATATGAGGAAAACAATTTGAGTGCAGTAGACAGACAGACACAGACAAACAGACAGACAGATAGATAGATATATAGATATATAGATGTACTTTATAGATCCCATAAAGGAAATTGTTTTGTTATAGCAGCAGCACAATCAACAAAACAGCACAATTGCAGATCTGCAGACTATCAATAAAAATGAATAAATAATATAAATATAAAATAAAGAGTAGAATTGCAGATCTGTAGAACAACCTCTGAAGAGGAAATAACAGTAAAAGAAAAATAAGAGAAGAGCAATAAGAACTGATTTGCAAAAATGACAGTGAATATATACAAAATATGTATGATATCAACAGTATGTACAGGCGATTGTGCAAAAGTGTGTTACCTTGTCACACAGAGGTGAGTTGTTGTATAAAGTTATGATGAACGGTAGAAATGATTTCCTAAAACATTCTTTATGACAGCGGAGCTGAATGAGTCCGTTGCCGGATGAGCACCACTGTCTTTGTAGTGTGTAATGGAGGGAGTGGGATGTATTGTCCATGATGAAGAGCAGTTTGTTCAGTGACCTCTTGCTCCTCACTCACTCCAACGTCTCCAGGTTTTCAACAAGGACAGTTCCAGAGTACAGTACCAGAGATACTAACCCAGCTAAGTAGTCTCTCAATTAAAAGGGCATGATCAATGGTGGCAGCAAATAAATCAAGTAAAACTAAAATTGAATATTCACCTTTATCTGCATGCACAAGAATGATACTTATTATTATTATTATTTTGATGGAAATCAGATCTTTCCAAGACAACATTTTCTAGAATTTTAGTAATGAAGAGATGTTTGAAAGTTCATCTATAGTTAACTAAATTAGAAGCATCTAGGGAAGGTTTTTTTGAGGACAGGGTATTGGCTGTCTGAGTGAAATAATCAGGTATGCAGCCAGTGGACAGAGATTGATTGATAATAGAGAGAAGACAGGGGCAATGACTGGCAGGACCTCTTTCAGAAATTTAGAGGGAATCATATTAGCAGGGCAGGACGGTGGACACATGAGAAACTATATCCAAGAGATCTTGCATGGAAATAGAGTTGAACTCAGACAACAGAACAGGGCAAGTAACTCGATCAGATTGATAAACTCTGTGGTTGAAATTTGATCTGAGACCATTGATCTTGTCAGCAAAGAAATGTAGAAACGTATCACTGCCATAAATAAAAGGAAACAAATAAACGTTTTGACCAAATGATGGTCCTAGATAAAAAGTCAGGAAATCAACACAGACATCCGGCTTCATCCTCTGGGCACCATGGATATATTTCTTTAATTTTATGTCAATCCATCCCATCCATCCTAGTTGGTGAGACATTTTACTTAAAACCAAAACCTGCTGGTGGCACTAGATGAAAAGTCAGGGGATCACCAAAATCAACAGGCTTCATCCTCTGGAGACCATAAACCTAAACATATATTCAAGGAAATTCATTAGTTGAGATTTTTCCGCCTGGACCAAGTGGTGGACCAACCAACCGAACGACATTGCCATCCCAAGAGCCACACTGCTAGCATGGCTGAAAAGAGAACTGTTGATTTAGAGAAATCCACAGCATTTTATTGTAAAACTTCATGATAGCCTTTCCATTACTTAGCGTGTCCAGAATATAATCTCCCTTTCATCAGAGAAAATGTACAGCTCAGTGCCAACCGCCCACCTTCCCTATCCACATGCAACCCACAAACCCCAGTGGTCGGATACCTTGCAAAGGCCTTTTGTTCTCAGCCATAATACATCTTTATTAGTATAATCCCATTGCTCCTGTGCTTTACTCACACTCCATTAGTCTTTATCCAAATCATGTAGCTACAAACAGACTGTCATTGAAGGCAGGAGAAATACTCTCCGGACAGCAAAGATGGATAATTGCTTTAACTTTTCGAGTAACTGTTTAGTGCATCAAGTCTGAAAAGACTTTGGCAAAGAGACAACTAGCAGCCCACATTTGGAGCTAGGCGCTGAAATGAAAAGCCTCCTTCTGACAGTTACACTGTTTTCATGCGGAAGAAACCTGGCTCTGCTAAGTCCCCATTCTGGAAACAACAGTGTGCACAGGGGTCCTGAGATTTATGGCAGCAGCTCAACGTAGCTGGTGGGGGAAAGTCTTTGGGGGTTTTCACATCCCTCCATTTGTTTTGCACATTACTGATGTTTCCCTTAATGTGCTCCGAGCATCCCCTTGAGGAGCTTAGATGGGGCTGTTCTCAAGTTCAGGCTTCATTTAGTTTCCCCCCTTTTCTTCTCTGGAGATAAAACCTGACATACAGACCTCTCTGGCTCTCCCGAGGAGCTATTAATACAGGAAAAAGAACAGAGGAGAGGAGGTGGCGAGCCCCAGATCCACCTGGCAGACCAAGCACTGCCATGTTTATTTGGATCGTACATGGGAAATGGATGAATAGGCAAGCAATAGCTTTTAGCAATGGTGGTAAACTGATGCTTCCAAGGTCCCTGATGAGCAGTGGCTCTTTTTGCCAGCCAGAGTTCTCCCTCACTAATCATCACACCCCTAAACATCATTAATATAACTGTGAACTGTTTAAATCGTGCATCACCTGGAAATATTTTCTAAAATTGTTTATCACCTTTGTTGTACAATCTAGAGTATTTAAGAGAATGTACAATGCAGTAGCTATTGTTTACTTACTATCTGCAGCAGTACCATTAACTTAATGTATTTTTTATTATTTTATATTTTAGGATAAAGAGAAGCATATTGGGTAAATACATTATTATCAAATAGCCCCATTTAAGACTACATTGTCTTTATTTGCTTTGGGGAGGTTAACCTGAGATTCTTTTCTCAAGCATATTGGTGAGCTAATACTTGAAATCTTTCCTTTTCTTCAAATCAAACATAATATTTAAAAATACAAATCATATCCAGCCATTGTGGGACATGTACAAGTGGGGCTGGTATGTTAAAAAGAACTAACAGTCAAAATTATCACAAATTTGGAGGTGGAACTGTGAACTGTATACTGTGTATCACTGTAAGGTTACAGGCATAGCAGGTGATCATGAAGGCAAAGGGTCAGCTGGGGGTGCTCATGATGTATTGTAGTCTGCATTTGTTGTCATTTAATTTAATGTAAGTCATCAATGAAATTCTTTCTTTTTTTAAATAGTGTCCTTGTGAGTGTGACTGTCCTTTTTGCTTATTTGCTTTCAGATTTCCCCAACCAACCCAGGCCAAATACACAATACCCAATTCCATGCAATCTACCTTTGACATCAAAGCACTGATAATACAAACTGACACAGCCCGAAGAGTCTAGAGTATATTCAGCAAAGCACCCTGCCTTGGCCACTCTGCCAGATAACTTTGCCATGCCTCAGTCTCCTCTAGCTAGCCTCACAATGCTTTAACATAAGGACAATGAAGAGAAGGCGATAAATCTTTATTGAAGCAATTATAGAGCAAATGTTATTTACACCACTTAATTGGGCTTGGGTATCTCTCTGCTCATAGAAATTAAGGCTCGAGGGGAGTTAAAATGGACACCAATTAATTTTTGCTGACAGAATCAGCAAAACAGCAAATGGCAACAAAGGGAGATTCCCCAGGAGGTAGTGACTTTAGAGGAAGGTGAGAATAACTCGACTAATGTAGTCACAACATCACACCATTTCCATATAAATAACTTCCAAAGAAATAAGAAACTCATTTGCGCAGCTGAAAAGAAATCAATTACAGCAACAAACAGCTAGCTCCATTCCCCTAGACCTTGAAAAGTGCGAATGACATGGTTATAGTACATTCTAATGCTTTGCTTGGGTTCTAGTAGAATATGCATAATGTGCGCTGACGGACAGGGAGGGGTAACGTCAGCTAGTAAATGTCAAGTACACATACAGGACCACACACAGCTTATTAAAAAGCTGTCACTAGGAGAGAAGAAGCTAACAGGATGTACCAGACTTGATGAGGATTTATTACCCACTGCCATCTTTACTAAATGGCATTCTTAGACTCTCTGAGTCTTAAAATAAATCACCCTGCCGATGTGAGTGTTTTTGTCTGTGTGTGTGTGTGTGTGCGTGCGTGTGCATGTGTGTTATTGGGTCACTTTTGAAAAGTTGTTTTGTTAAGCAGAGTTTTTGACAAGGTAAAGAATTACAAAGGGCACAAAGAGTAGCCACAGTTTTAACTTTTGTGTCATTGTACAGTAAATCAAAATGTGCAAGAGTAAATATGGTTATCCTTTATCAAACTGTGGCTTCATGTGATGGTGGTCTATATTAATCAAATAGCATTTTGTTGCTACTTAAAAAACACAGTGCACACAGTCAGTTCCAGCAATCAGGGACGCCGCAGGAGTGAGGTGTGTCCTGAATAGTTTAGGGGAGCCAGAGTTGAACAGGTACCCTGTGGTTTACATATTTATTGTTTAAGAGCTCCTAAGTTGGTGTCATGGGGCCAGCATTTCAAGCACCCTGCAGGCAATTCAAACAAGCTCTTACTCTGACACCAGTTTGGTCTTGTAACAGTTCATAAAATAACCATGTCTCAATATGTGAGTAACATCTCTATTAGAAAAAGGTGAGGTCTCACCACTTTTCTCACCATGAAAAGACTGAATGAATATATACGCAGTCGTTTGGCACTAAAGTATTAAGACAAGCAGAGGTGAAAAGTATCTCACTCAAGTAAAAGTGTTGAAATGTTGCTTGGATTTTACTTAAAGTCAGTGTCAATGTGCCAGTGTTTGTGTTTCCTTCTGCCTTCACCTGCACGGCAAGCCACAAGGGACAATGTTAACAAACACAGCACAATAAGGACCTGACAAAGCTCTCTACCATTTAGAAAACTGTGTTATATCAGGACTACAGCTCATGCCCAAAAACAAGTGTGTCAGCACCTGATCGGTCCTACGGCAATATTGTTGGATATTATAAAGAGTAGGATCTAGACCCGTTCTATATGAAAATGATGAAAAGTGTCCAGAGATAACATCTGTTAGGACTAAATAAATAAAACACTTTCTGGAGGTTGTTTTTAAAAGGTGTGATACACATTTATCAAAATGACTGTAATGAGGACCGGTGATGTTTCCATATATTTTTATTTCTATCAATGAATATCTATCAAATCAATATAATATAATGCTGGCTGGTATACTTTTTTAAAATCTAAATAATACATATATTGAACAGATTTGCAAACTGCTCACTGAATTTCATTTGTTTTTGTGTGGGTTTTTTAATATCCACTTCTGACAAGAAGATTGTATGGTTATGTTTAGGGAACGAGTTCAAATTAGGGAAAGATTTGGGTTAAATGTTATAATGTCAATATGTCCTATCTCTTGCATCAAGTCACATTTGACTCTTTTGATATCAAATCAAGTTAGTAATAAAAAAAATAATCATTTATTTATGGAGCATTTTGCAAGCAAGAGGCACAAAGACGATGATGGAACGTAAGCAGCATTTGGGACAGCTGCGGGAGATAAAATCAGATTTGTGTTTGTCATGTTCTGACAATAAAACATAGTTTAAAACCACAGTTAACCACCTGGTTTCTTCAACTTTCACTCAGAAGCAAAAATCTGCCTTTGAACTTGAAAAATCATAATTGGACAATTTAAAAATGTCATGATAATGTTTCTGGCCGTATCGCCCAGCCCTAATATCAGAGTGTAACAGAGAAGTCATTATACTTTTTTTTTTGCTGTTAATAAAATAGCTGCTTTGAGTAGAGGGATTTAAAAGGAGAACGAGAGAAAGTTGCAAAGCTCACTGAAAGTCATCATCTCTCTTGGCCAGAGGTGGTGGAACCGAACAGATCAGGTGGGCAGATTGGGAAGTGACAAAGACACTTTATCAAACTCACAACAAGACAACACTTTCTCTATTTGGCTGTACTGCAGTCCTTGTTATGGCTGCAGTTAGCATTTAATGAAGCTTGATAAAAAAACGAAGCGATGTTTCTGATTTATCAGAGTTCCTCTACACTATTCAGAATGGATGCTGAGGCAGCCAGCAGTGCAGCTCCGACACCACATTAAAACACTAGTCGGTATACACGGTACTTCAACCTCTTTCTAACACACACAGTTACATTAAAGACATCATTCACAGAAATAAAATCCTCTTTTCTGATGTAAGTGTTCAAATTACAACTTTTTTATCCCTTTTTATTGGATGCTGGTTTGATTTTGCACAGTCAATAACTTTAAATTGAAGTAGTCTGCATGTCAGCTGTTTAAAGGATAAAGTGATGGAATCCAATCTGCTGAACAAACTGGGAGCTGTCTTCATTTGGAGTAGAAATGAGTGGGGCACCAGTGGGACCACGCAATATTGTCTGCTCTTCCCTCACTGGACAAGGTCAATTAGAGAAGGACATGGATTGGCAATCAAACCTGACACCAAAGATTGACTATGGTGATTATAACCATGCAGATGGGGGGCTTTAAAGGTTATTAATAATGATTTATGGAATTAATTATAGAAGTAAGATAGGATTCCGTGCTTTAAATACATTATATAAGTCCAGCTGAGGGAACATCTACCACTTGCGGAAACTCCCGTTATAAATGCAATATGTTCTATGACTGGATGGTTTGTCATTTGTGCTGTGGTAGAGTTATGATTATGATTACACGGAGTGAAGATGGATTAGCTGAAGACGAATGAACATAAATATCAAAAATGAGATTCCATGGACACATTCTGAAGATATGGATGCATCACATATGACACATGCATTTTCTATTCATAAAGACATGGTTTATTAATGGTCTACATTAGACGTCAAAATGAATTTTGTCTCCATCTTTGCTGAGGTGTGTCTGTGTTTCACCTTACTGGGATTGTTTGTCAGTCTAAATGTATTCAGATTGTATCTAATGAACATGGTGGAAGATTTAACTCATTTAATAAAGCTTCATTGTTTGGTTTTCATTTTCTAAACTTTTCAAACTTCTAAAAAGATTATTAGGGGAAAGGGGTGAGTCTGTACGTGGTGTTCTTTTCTTTGTCCAGCATTAACTGCTAATGTGAACTACTCAACTCCATTTATTTAAAAAATATCAGAATATATATATATATATATATATATATATATATATATATATATATATATA
>JAVQJL010032913.1:0-61739 GCA_036024295.1 Nannoperca obscura
ATGGTGGGAACGTTGGGTCTTTGTGTGTGTGGAAGTTGGTCTCGACCGGCTCCAAGTGATTGAGTGCCCTGAGATAACTTTGTTATGATATGGCGCTATATAAATAAAATTGAATTGAATTGAATAGAATCAATACTATGAAAATGAATGGAGCTCAGAACTGAGACCAAACTGTATTTCCATGATGTGAGAGGAAGTAATTATATTTAATAAGAAGATGCAAATACAATGCTTTTCTGACTTCAGTCGAAATGCTTTGAGCGCCACAACTTTGGTCTAATCTGGTCCTGTAAAATAACATGTTTTGACCATGTAGAACAATCAGTTGCCATAGGATCAATACACATACACACTGTAGGCAATAAATATTGTTGCTTAAAGGTTTCCTTTGTCTTACTGACCGTAGTGTGTCTTAGTCTGGATACAAGCTGTTTCTGAAACTCAAATTTAAACTTTACATACCACTTTGTGAATCATTTTTTATTGTTAAGACTGTGTTAAAATGTTTTTTCATTTAATTATTCTCTGTATTCAGTTTTTATGAATTTCTGTCATGTGTTCTTTTGGTCAGCTTAAACTTGTCTTTTCCACAGTTTGTCCATGTTTCACATTGTACGCTTTCTTAATATGCTTTTTTTATTATTATTTTGATATATTTTCCTTTATAAATGTTGCAAAACTATATTATTTCTTTAACGTTCCACTCCACTCAAAAATATGTTCTTCTTGTTCCTACAGTTGTTTGAGCTTCACTGTACAGAATATTGGATGTGCAGAGTTTGACACTAGAAGGATGTTTTCATGTGCTCACTGAAAATCAGATTTTAAAGGGCGAGCCTTCGAGCATGATCTGTGACATCACAAATGTTTTAAGCCAATCCTGCTTCAATTTGCAACTTATACATGTGTGATGTAAAAACTTGAAGCTGACAGTGCACACACACTAAGAAAGGACTTCACAGTGAAGTAGGAGACATCTTGTGTCCAGCAGGAAAACTTTAGAAATTAATAACAGTTGCATATTCATACATTCTGGAATTTTGAATTATCTAAAAGGAGTAGGTGCCTTTTTAAGGGTTTTAATGTGGAATTTATTTTATCAGACACACATTATTGTTCCAAGCAGAGAATTTGTGTATGTGTTTTAATACATGTCTGGAGGGGATCTTTAGGGCTCAACCCCATGCCCAGGAGCTTAAAGAGCTCTGAAGGCCTGTGCACCAGAGCCCAAATAATTATTTCTGAAAATAAATAAACGATGGGATTTGTGTGAAAATAAACACTTTGAGGATGCTGCGACAAAGAATAAATCAAGGGAGTGTTTATCCCCTATAGCTTTAGTTGTAGGATGCTTAAACCTTGTGCTCATTTTGATATATTAGCTGACTCTGCTAAAGTCTAAAAAGTCTATTTTGCGGTCCTTTGAATAAAGTGTTGTGATGACTGATTTGACGAGAGAATTTTGAGTGTAAAATGGAGCTTCCCATTACACACTGGGAACAAACTGACCCAGAAATTAGTTTGATGATATGGTGGATGACCACAGAAAAATATATCATATTTATATGATCTTATTGCACATTTGCAGTTGTGATTTAATTATTTGCTTCATATGCTTTGAGTCAACCTACCTGTGTTTCAGATTCTACTGATATACAGTACAGTTGGATGTAGAGATAAAGTTCAGATAAAGGTGGATATCTTATTGCGTCTTGGGCTATTATTGTGCCTGCATTCTGTTTGCTGTAGAGTGGACGCATGTCATTTACTTAATGACTCCTCTGGGTTGTGACTTACTTCTGTTATTTTGTAAAACAGCCACAAGGTGATTAAGGAAGGCAGAACAAGATGGCACATAAAACGTTAAAGGGAAATAAAAGATACATTTCAAAGTTTAATGAAAAACTAATTAAAACTAATGGACCTGGGCTCTTGCTGGTGTAACAGACACCTTACATCCTCAACAACACACCGAGTCTCACCCACCTCTTTCCTCTTCCATCTGAGCCAGGTTCCTATGTAGGCGCTCACCTTAAATAGCTCAAGACAGTTACATCAGATCCTGTGTCAGTAAAAACTATAGCGTCTAGTGTGTGGATCACACCCCAGGCAGCAGGTTAATGTTTGAAATTATAATCTAAACAACTCCTCCAGGTGTGATCAAGAAGAGAAACCAGGATTGTATATGTTGATTAAATAACAATGAGAACTTAATCTACCAACAGACCTGCAAAGCAACATGCCAGTGGCTTCGTATCTTTCTGACCATTACCTGCTAACATTCTATAGATAAAGTTATACGTAAAGCTGCACCAATCAGTGTTTTTAAACAAAAACAAAAAAAACAAAAAAAAACATGAATGTGTGAAATGTGAAAATGATCTCTCAGAGGGACGAACCCTCAGAATTATTACCCAACCCTGCAGCTCCCCTCAGCTTTATGGAGCTGTTTTAGCATCTTTTACCTTATTGTTTGGTTTTAAAGGCCCACAACTTTTCTGTTTTGGTTCACTATCACTGGCGTTGTTTCCAGCAGCAACACACAGCTGTTTTAAGCAAAAAAGCTCTGATAAACCTACTGTGCGCTACCTTCCCAGCCCCAAACAACACACAGACAAAATGAGTGACTAGCTGGTGAACATAGTGGAGCACTTAGCAGCTAACAGGCCAGATAGTTCCCTCAGGAGTTGGCAGAGACCAAACCAGAGCTAAAAGGAGAGTGAATATTAGACTTATATTCATCTTCATTGACTTTAAATGAATGCTAATGTCTGCTGTCTCATTTCATAACATGTTCCCCATATCTAATACATACGTCAATGTTGTGTTAACAGCTTATTATGGTGCTCCCAAACCACAAACAAATATACAGCAGGTTTAACTGTTGACTCTTAGCTTGTGTCCCTGCTGTCTCATTGCTGTGTCCACTTCACTGGAACACACTGAGGATTAAAACCTTCAACCTTGAGTACAGTGAGGCTTTTACATTAATAAATTAAATGTTTCTTCCCTCCATACAACAAGTGGTTTCAGTTAATAAACACTGACACTGAGTGGTGTTAAAAACAACAGGTAATCCATCACAGTGAACATTGAGGATACTATTGCAACCTGACAATGCAATTGAGAGCAAGGGCTGTTTTATGGATTACTTAAAACTTTTCCTAGAATGTGTTTTTCAGGGAGGTTTACCAGTCGGCTGACAAACAGCACTTTCATTTCGATATTTTGACTTATGTTATCTGAGAAACTGTCAAACAATGGCAAAATACGTGATAATAACAAAATGAAGTTGTTTCTTATACAAAAAGGTTGCTGGTCAACAGTTTTCCACAAGGCTTTGAATCCAACAGTAATGAGTTTTCCCCAAAATCATCACTGTCAAGTGCATTCACATAATAATCTAACAATAGAAAGTAGAAGATACGCAGCCATTTCAGCGACAATACAGTCTCTTGGAGAAGAGACGAAGGGGACATTAGTATGGCCATACATGCACACTCACCTCTTTGTCTCTCTCTATCTCCAGGCCGGCCTCCATCAGGTTGGCCTCAAATTCCTGTCTGATTAGACGAATCTCATGGTCAGCAGGCTCTGTTGGCTCGCTCCCTGCACCTCCAAGCTCCATGAACACCTCGCCGACACTTGCAGGCTGCCCTCCCGGTATGCCGACTCCTCTCCCTACCGCTGGATCTGAGCCCAACGCAGGGGGAAAGTTGCCATTGGAAACAATGGATAGCCTGTCATGTGAAACTGAGGTGCTGGCAATAGATCGTATGGAGCTGTGGCGTCGCTGATTGAAAACCAGAACGTAGTCAATTTTTCGTCTGGCATCTGAGAAGTAAAGGCCTTCTCCGGTGCACTGAGGGCTTATAGTTGGACCCACAACCTGTAGGGAGCCAAGAGAAATCAAAAGGGAATGTAAGGACTCTGTAAAAATAGTAGCATTATCTCTAACTATTGGAATCGCTGTGAGATAGAGGAAACCAGTCATGTCCGGCATCCTCTCATTTGTTTATATAACTAATAACTATAGCAAAGCATCACCATCAATTTAAAAAATACAAATAGTTTAAAGTTGTTCATAAAACCTTTAAGCTGCAGTAGAGTTATGTAATAACCGTTTGAATGAACTTAAACATCTACTGCACTGTCAGCACACGCAAACAGAAGTGGCTTTTGGCAGGTTCTCAAAAACACTGAAGTGAGAACCTTCAGCAGCAGAGTGGGCAGTCAGCTCACCTTTGGCAGTTTTATTCTTTATTTAGACTGAGGGAAAGCAGAGAGGGAGACTAAACATGGAGGGCACAAGAGGGAACGCTCTATAGGCTGTGGGCATGATGGGAGATTTTTTTAAACTTCCTAAAAGCAGGTTTCTTACTTATCATGAGGACAGGTTTCTAAAATATGGTGCTGTGTATCTATGCTACTGTCTGCTCTTCTCTAATCATAAAGTGTGTGTGTGTGTGTGTGTGTGTGTGTGTGTGTGTCACACAAACAACAATCACAGTCTGAATTTATTTGTTGGAATTAGACTAATAAATTGACCATCACTAATTTTGGCTTGTGTTTTTGTAATTATAGACTAATGAATATCCTCTTGCTCAAAGCCAGATCAACTGCTGACCTAACTACTTAATTTATTAAGTAAGTAATTTATTTATTAATTTATTTAACCATAAAAATAGGCTAATAATGGAATGACACTTTAGTGTAGGAAGAATCTAGTTACGCTAGCTAGCTTAGCTATATTGCATGAAAGTCATAATAGGGTTTTTTGTTAAACAATGAATGATATAATGATTGTCTTTTGATGCATTGCTATTGTAAAAATATTGGTTATAGCCTTACGATGTTAGAATAAAAGCTAACACTAAGGTATAGTAACAATGTAACTGACTACTTTTTAAACATTAGCTTTAAGCCCTGGTACAAAATCCCCATTATAGTATTAATTGAAGGATTCACTTGTTCTTTGTGAATAATATTATTTAAATGCCTCACTATTTCCCACTAGCCAAACAAGCTAACGTTCATGCTGTCTATTCTATTAACTCTGCCTTCATCCATCTCACTGAGTGGACAAACATAAATGTTCAACTCTGATTTCCCCACTGTATCCTTGACCAAAGACTTGGTATACAAGTCAGAAACATCCCAAAACGTTGCTTAGAGGACTCCCTTGCTGGTCCTGTCTGTAAGTCAACGTGAAAATTAGCTTGGATTTGGATGCCATTGAAATATGGCCACATGATTTGTTGGTTTCAATGCCAGATTTTCTAAAATATTTAAAAGCCTCTATGCATCCTTGGTCCTCCCACACAGGTGTTTTCACTTATCTAGGCTAATTGGACTTCTTCTAATGGCTGTGTGGGTGGGCACAAACTGTGCTTGGTTGACATCTTCCTTGCAACTGCAGGTGAAACATTTAGGGCTAATCAGTTTTTTGGTTTGTTTGTTTTATTTGTAACATAGTGCACTATATTTACTTTCTGCCATTTTATGTGAATGGTCAAATTCTCCGCGTGGAATTCATGCCCTCTATAGCCCCTCAAAAATGTCCAGAATGGAACAAAAAAGGTATCTAGAGATTCGTCACATATGAAGAACTGTTACATACAATGTTTTATACTAAAAATAAAATCATTATGAGATTTGAGTATCTTTTATACCTTATTCCTTATTCTTAGAATACATGATCACTTGAACTAGATTCACTGTAGATGGCACCTGGAAAGTAAAATAATAATTTCGTTTTATACATTTTCACCAGCTGTACTCTACACGACACACAGTGGCTGCTGCTTTCAAAGTCCTGACACTTCCCCTAAGGGTTTGTGTTTGCTGACACCTTTTTTATAAAGGAGAACTTACTAGGAAGGTTCCCGTGTGGTTTTGCCTAGCTAGTTCAGAGAAAGTTCCCAGATGCGCGTTGGTTGAACCTCTGGGGGACGTTCCCTGAAGGTTCCCTTAAAAGATTTTAACTTGGTAAACAGTATACCTGTAGTAATTACTGTGTCGCACTGAAAAAAGTAACAAAAAATAAATAATAATTTGACATGGCAAAACGGTGTTTAATGTTGCCTGTATCTTGGGTCAAAGATATAACAGTAATTAGGCTGCAGAATCACTTCCTGAGCACTGGTTTGGTAACTAACTGCATCGCGGAGTGTGTAACCGTGTCTCCATGTGAAAACTGACTATGAAAACTATTTCAGAGGGTCGTAAAAACATTTGAACACAGATCGGTCCCAGGTGTAGCGAACTAAACTCACGGCAAAGACGAGAAAAACAACAGAGGTGCAGAGAATGGGTAGTGTTGTATTCTACTTACTGGAGTCTTGTCTTCACTCGGGGAGATCTGCATTCTGTTGTGCTTTAAACCCCCACAGAGAAGTAGAAGAAGAGGAGTGAAAGTTGGCGGTTTCCGCAGAAAAAAACCTCCCTGCTCCCCATCACAACCTTCATCCCCATTTGCCCAAAATGACTCCAGTTAGTTCACAGTCCAAGAGGAGCGGCGGCTGGTCGGCACCAGGTTACATTGCTTTGTTAAAGGACGATATGTGAGATTTAAGAGGCTGCGCATGTAGAGTCGACCGCCTGATCACATGCTGGTTATATACCCACCTACCCAACTGTGTGATCTGGAGGCTGCCTGCGCACCGCCGGCGCTTTTGGCACAGAGCGTGCAACGCTGTAAAAAATGTCCGTCTTAAACGTGTTAGACTTCATTCTGTCTCAAACTGCCGTTTTAATGAAAGAAAATCCACACATTTCTGCAAAACTGGTGAAAATTCACATTGAATTTCGGCGTTGTTTCAACTGTTTTTAGAAGTCTTACGCCACGTCTCAAATTTCACCTTCTTTCACAAGTACAACCTGTACTTGTTGTACAAAAATGTTTTGAAAACAAACATTAGCAGAAAACAAATGTTTGTTTAGCAGAAAACAAACATCTCTTGCTTTTATTTAAAATATGACAGGTAAAGGTGAATACTTTTTGCAGCGTGGAGAAAGGGAGCAGCCTTGGTTGCTTAGGCAGCTCACTGATGTAACTTGAAGAGAGACCTGTGTTTTCCTAATAGCTACATTATAATCACAGAAGCAACTGTAGGCTATATGAAATGTGTTTAAAGCACTGCTTTTGTCCCAGAATTATATTTCTGTCTTCCTCAAAATGTACACTTTAAGAGATATCATTCAACAGCCTAACCAACAGGCTTCAGACACAGCTCACTCATGTGTTCACACATTTTACTCAAAGCCAGGTTGAATTGAACCACCCAAAAATCTCAGCTACAACTTTTATTTTGAAAGACTACAAGGATAAACATCTTGAAATTGTGGTGAACAGCTCCCTTCACCATCATCACAGATTGTAATATCTGGGGTCATTTTAATGAGCGTTTTTCAGTTTTATGCAAACTCATAAAATGATGCAACGCTATGAAATACATTACTCACACAGGAAATATTACATGATTTGCTTACTTTTAAGTTGCTCTCAGTGTGTTTGAGCAGACGCTGACAGTGTAACCCTCACATGTCTTAACCTCAAACTAGTTCCCAAAGGAGGAATGAAAAGTGCATTAATATGTCGGGTGATGGGTTTTTTTGGGAATCTTTCTTTTACATATATGCACACTTTCTCTGTTCTGGTTTAGTTACCTGCAACAAACTTTGTGATTCCTCAGTCCAGGGTTCTTCTTTAGAAGGTTCAGGGTCCAGGATGCTGTAGGACATGGGGTCCAGTCCCATCCCAGACATGTCCCTGGTCAGGTGGTACAGGGCATCGCTGTGGATGGAGGAAGACTCGCTGAGTGCTGTGGCCACTCGGATGAAGCCTGCACCATTAGTCCATGTGTCTGGAAAGCATTTATTTTGGAAATTAAGTAGAATACAAATTATTATAACTTAGAGTTCAGCATCACATTTGTTCAATTAAGACTCCACAATGCAACTTGAAGCCAAGATGTGACTGTAAAATGTTGAAGGTTGGATGGAATTTGTTAGGCAGAAATTAATTGATTAATTCATTATTTTTTATGTCAGTCACTAAAACTCAACATTTTATACACAGAGGTGGTGAAGAAGTACAGCTATAGGCAGTGGGTCCAGGTTACTCTGAAACGGTGAATCTAGAGCTTCTTGGATGATTCAGCTGTATTGATTCAGGTGTATTTTCACATCTTAGCCTGTGCAGCTTTCCCTTATTTATCCAAGCAAAGTCAACCAGCCATACTGGAACTTTCAAAGCTTGCTTCACATTTATACATTACCAAATTGTCAGAAAATGAACCATAAGATGAGACTCCTCATGAAATTTTGGAGATAACATCATGACAATAACTCTAATTTTCACGCACTTGGTTGAAAAGCTTCGCTAGCTCTCGGTTTACTAACATTTACTAAAACAAGGGCTAAAGTCACTTTAAGGCTTTATGAAAACGTCCAGGAAGAAACAGAATTTTAAGTTGTGACGTGAACCTTGGCCACCAGAGGTGAAAGTAAATGTCTCTGCCCTACTTGCCTATTGATATCCATCAATAGTTTAAAACTTTGGGTAATAAGCTATATCCTCTTTCTTGCCAAGAGTTTAATGAGAAGATCAGTGCCATTCTCATTTTCCCATAAGGCTACAACCAGCAGCCTAGCTTAGCTTAGCATAAAGACTGGAAGCAGGAGGAAACCGCTACTATTGGTCTGTCAAAAGGTAACCAAATCTGCCTACCGGCACCCCTAGAGCTCATTAATTAACACCTTATAGGTTGTTTGTTACAATCTTTATAAAGAAACAAAAAAGGAAGTGGTGTGGTATTTAAGTCACTGCTCCCAGCCAAGAAATAGTCCACCACATAACACCCTCTAAAACCACAACCTGTCATTTATATACATTACTTTTTGTACAGACTAAACAACCAAGGTATAAAAAGAGGTGCTGGTAGGTGGATTTGGTTGCCTTTGGACAGAGCCAGGCTAGCTGTTTCTAGTCTTTATGCTAAGTTAAGCTAACCGTCTGCTAGCTGTAGCCTTATATTTAACAGACAGTAAGTTGATCTCAACTTACTTACAAAGCCAAAAAGTGTATTTGTTTCCAAGCCCACAGCCCAAGTGGAGCATTAAGGGGTTAAGTGCCTTGCTCAGAAGCGCCGTTGAGATGTGTCATTAAGAAATCAGAGAGCAGTACACAAATACTTTCCTCACTCCCATTTTTTCAAGTAAGGGTTTTTATTTTCAAACCTAGGACCTCTTGGTTTATGCTAGTTTTGGGGTTTTCAAGGATCAACATTTTCAGCGTCACTGGAGCCACAAATATACAAAGTGGCCAAATGAAGCTTTGTTTCACACTGCGCAAATTGATGTGTGTGTCATTCAATCACAAACCCTGCCTCAAAGCACTTTACAAAAAAGCAAGCCTACGTGGAGCCAACGTCTCAACAGTCAGTCTCAAAACACAAAGAGCCTAATACAATGCAAGGAAACAAAAGGCGCAAAGGCACACAAAATACTGTAAACGGTGTACAAGTCTCAATTTTATTTTCTACAAAGTGCAGGGATGGAAAAAAACACCAGCAGATTACTTGTTGCTTAGCCACCGTTTAGTGTTGAGGGCTGTTTTTTCCAACATTTCCTCAGGGGAGTTTAAGTGCAGTGGCGACAAAACAGACATTTCTCCATCTTTATCATTCCGACTGCTCAGGAACCACCACAGATTGCCGGTGTTTTTTGCAATAAGGTTACTATGTGTGTGTATGGTTATTTTAGGGATACAGACAGCTGTAGCCATAGTAACGCACCAGGCCCCGTGCTGTGCTCTCATTTCAGCACCATGGACAGCTCTCTCTGTTTCATTCTCTCTCTCTCATCCACACAGAGTTGTACACTTAAACATACTGTGTGACCATGAGATCTGTCAGCCAGGTCAAGAGGGGAACACAGTTTGACAATGTCTCTATTTAAACTTTTTTTTTGCCATATGGAAAGATATTTTATAGCATCAGTTGTGTTTCTGTTCCTCACAGCTCAATGACAGCAGACCAGTAGCCTGGAGGTTAGAGAGACAGGCCTGTCACTGGAAGGTCGCCAGGGGATATTAATGAGAAAATCCCTCTTGTATAATATAAAGCAGGGCATCGCAGAAGACCAAAATGAGGCTCTATTCTAGAGTAGAGATTCCGAAAGTATGTTTTAGAGGGACATGTCTTAATTTCATACACTGAATTTGGAAATATTACTCATTCTCTCTCTCTCTCTCAAAGATAGGTCTTTGGGCAACCTATCTCATGGAAGTCAACTGTTGCAATGCTGAATATAGTGTAATTTTGTGGGAATATATATAAAGGGTTACTTCTTTTTTTGCTCAGAAGTGGCATTTTGTCATATTTATGTTTTTCTGTCTTATGCCCAGACGAGATTTAGAGAAACTCATTCATGCCTTCATTTCCAGCAGGTCGGACTGCTGTAACGGCCTCTTGTCTGGTCTTTCTAAAAAGACTGTTAGACAACTTCAGCTCATTCAGAACGCTGCTGCCAGAGTTCTAATGAGTACCAAGAGAACTGAGCACAATATTCTGGTTCGTAAATAAGAATAGATTTCAAAGTGCTGCTGGGGGTTTATAAATCACTCAATTATCTTGGGCTGAACTACATCTCTGATCTCCTTGAAGAATATAAACCCAGTAGGGCACTTAGATCTTTAGGAGGCAGTCAGCTGGTTGTACCTCCAGTCAGAGCCAAACAGGGTGAAGCTGCTTTTAGCTACTCACAGATGGAACCAACTTCCTGATTATCTCAAATGTGCCCCTCTCAACGTTTATTTCCTTTGTTGCTCTGGCAAATTACAACTTGCTACTGCACTATAACTGTATTATTATTTTATTTAAAAAATGCATTTTATTTTATCTTATTGATTCATTTCTTATTGTTTTGAATGTCATTATAAGGTTTTCTTTGCCTAAGTAAAGCATTTTGAATGACCTCTGTGTTGCGAAATGTTGCATGTAAATAAAGCTGCTCTGCCCTGCCTTACACATGGACACATTTCATCTCACCAGGTGTTCCAGGAGACAAATTATTCTAAATTGGGGTTTAAGTTTCAACCTCTATCCCCTTTTGTGTGCCCAACAGTGAAAAAGCTTCGTCACTTTTCTCAGAATGTTGCCTCATTGGAATTTCACACAGCCTCCGTTCACCAGAATGATTGTTTGAGATAAACACTCTATTTTCACAGTCATTTCTAATGGCAGACAGACAAAGGGCATCTTTCCAGGAACAGTTAATGGCCAGCAGCACAGCACAAAGACTTAATGCCGATGCTTTATAACATGTTGTCTCAGCTGTGGCTGCTGATTGTATGGGAGCCTCTGCCAGGACGCAGCTGAATAAATTTACCCTGAAATGTAACCCTGTCTTATTTGGTTTCATGATATCACCATCTTGATAAAACAAAAATACTTATGTATTAAAGCTGTAAAGATTCTCATTTCAACAAATTGGTGCACAAGATCGGCATTGCCTGTTTTTGAAAGCAGAGCATTTTGTCGAAATTGCCCCTCACTCTCACTCCTTTCAAAATAAAATGTTTGGCTTTTTGTTACTTGGATGTTTGCCCTTTACTGTGCAGGATGATGTAGGTGCAGTGTTCAACACAACGCGGCTGTTTTCAAATCCATCTACCGAAGGGGCGAAAGTTTCCTTGTGCTTACCTTCAAGGTAAAGTGGAGTTTTTTATATCTATTGGAGGAGCTCTTCTTCTGTGAGCGGGTCCCAGTTTTGCTCATCTCAAATGCACAGGATGATGCAATACAAAATCCTGCTAATGGTTTCACACTATTCCACTGAGGTGGCAGTAATGCACACCAACAAAGGCTGTGAAGAAGAAGCGAGTAAACATGGATATAAACAATGTTGAATTTAAAGTTGATTAAATATTTAAATATGTTTTTCTACTTGTTCCTACAGTTGAGGATATTTTCACATCCATCTGTTGAAAGTGGAAAGTTTCTATGTGCTCACTGAAAATCAGATTTTAAGGCTCGGGCCTTCGAGCACAATCTGTGACATCACAAATAGTTTGGAAGCCAATCCTGGTTCAATATTCAACTTGGCAAAAGAGTGATGTGGAAACTGATATTTATAGATTCTTGAATAGAACTTTCTCATATAAAGAACATATCAAATACAAATGTTTCAAAATAAAACAATTTATATACATGTTAAAACATGTCTGGAGGGGATCTTTAAAATACTTAATACAAAAAATAAGTTTTGCAAATGTTTTATGTAAGAAAATACACACATTATATTTTGTGACATCACAAGGAGTTTGGAAGCCAACAGTGCTCCAGTATGCAACTTATACAAGTATGGTGTGGAAACCTGAAGCCTCAAGTACACATGAACTGAGACATCAGGAGACATTTTCTGTCTAGCAGTGAAACTTCTGAAAGGTAATTGCATATTCATCAGTTTTGTTTTTTTCTATGCCGGAGAATTAGTAGATAACATTTTAATAATATTTAACAAGGTAATTGAAGTCAGACACAAACAGAGTATTTTTATGCATCTACAAAAATGTCTGGAGGGGGTCTTTCATTTTCCATACAACAGCACTGATGGAACTTTCCACATGTCCAATTCTTGGTAACCAAACTATGCAGAAGCCTGGCTTGGATGTCAAAGGAGAGCAGTGTGTGCTAGAGCTGGAAACGTCATTACTGGCTATCAATCGGTCATCTCCCATCAAGGATACAATATTATAATGACTTTGGAACATTAAACCTCCAGTAGGCTCGATAGTAAATCCTGACCCAGAGCAGCTCAATCATTCCCCTGCTGCAGTCAATATCGCCTGCCTGCATCTTTTCCAAATGATTCCCCTGGACCAGCCCAGTAACATACACTACAACGCACAAGTTGCTTCTTCTGAAGTCAGATTCTCAGCTCTGGGTGGTTTCTAAACAGAAGGGGAAGCTTCCTTTAGCCTCTGACTTTCAGAGTTTATTTGTATGTTAGTGAAACCAAAAGTATCATTTGAATTCAGCTCTTACAGTGAAGCGCAGCAGTTGGCCACGTGAACTAGCCCGGATTACCGCCCTGCCTGAGGTTTATTGCATCTGAGCACGTCTGAGATAAAGTCATCCCTAAAAATGGATTCATTCTGTTCAAATGTTTAGTTGCTCCAGGAGACAAGCTGATAACGACAAGGGACTATGTTAGCACAGAGGGGTCTGAATGAGCTGAACTATAGCAGCCTCTCATGCAACTGTATACCCTGCCTGCCGTAAAGAGCTGCCTGTTGACGGCTGCCCCACAGGGCCTGCTAACACACACACACACACACACACACACACAGGCGGAAATGGGAAGGGACAATAGGAGGGTTACTCTACGGTGGTCCTGTCAAGTGTGTCCTTTTTGTTGGGTGAGGATACAGGAGGGACAGGTAGGACAGGCCAGACAAAGGAGGGTCCTGCTGGATTTCCTATGCTTTGCTGTGGCACTCACCTGCACAGGTGGAGGAGGGGGATCTGCGGAGAGCCATTTCCACCTCAACTCTGAGTGACTCCAGCTGAGAAGTAGGCCTAGTTCCCTTTGAGCTCGCAGTCCGTCAGTCAGTCAGCCATGCTGGTTTGCTGTCAGCAGCAGGTGAGAGGAACAACAGCAACACTCTGACTCAGTAGTGCAATCCTCAGCTCAGTAGAAGCTTAGCTCCGCTGGGATAATACTCTTCTCCAAATGGCTGGCTGAGTAGCAGAAACCCCACAACTCAGCTTATTGTGTACACTCTCTTAATACACTGCACACCGGGCTTGTGGGTAACAGACTGGCTGGCTGATTGGATGTTTCGCAAAGGAATTACTGCCACACAGACAGAGACAAGCAGAGATTATTGGGCCCTCTAATGTGCATTCATTACTGTGCCTTCTGTTGTGGTTTAGCTGCAAACCTGTGGGGTCTTAAGGGTCCACTCCATAGAGCTCAATATCAGGGGAAAGCATCCTAGTGTAAATTAAAGTTATACAATAAGAAGTTTTACCCAAGACAGGAAGATAATGACAATTCATATGAGGCACATATGGACGTATGTCATGTTTAAGTGCAGCACATTCAACAGCATCCTCATCGAGACAATAACTAGAATTACCAGCTGGAAATTATAGCAGGGAATCAGAAAATTCATCTCCAAAACAGATTAAAAACTAATCCCTTTATCTGAAGGAGGATGGACTACTACAATGTGCATTTCTTAGGTCTTTCTAAAAAACCTCTCAGAGAGCTGCTGCTGCTAGACTCCTAACGAAGTCCTCAAATTTCTACACTTGCTTCCAGTCTGTCAATTAATTGCTTTACATATCTTGCTACTGTGTGACTGTGTGTTCACTCTGCTGCTGCTCAAACTGTTCCAGTTAGATTTAAAGTTTAATAGCTCAGCACCCTCCTGTCTCGCAACAGAGTGTTCACATCATGATTGTGTTTGTGGATTTCAAGTATGTATATGACAGCTGAGCTCCTTGTTTTGATGTTGCCGTGGAATGTATTCAATGCATGTTTCACCTGTCATGCTAATCGTGTCACGTCACCCAATGTATTAAGTTCTGTCTGGTCTTGTCTAACCTCTTGTCTCGTCACACTAAATAAAATAATTAAAATTAATAATTAAAAAAGAAGATCCAAACACGGTTTAGCTGTTCTTTATTCTATGTTTCACAGATCTGATTTTAGACCCGTTTAACATCTTTCAAATGATAGATAAAAACATTTTATTCTTTCAGTTCTTGTGCTATTTTCCTTTTTGTTTTTCTTTGTTGTTGTCTCAGTGTCTAACAGTAATTGTAATAAAATAATTAGTTTGTGTTGTACATGTGCTCTACAAGCTGTTTTGCCTGATGAACATAGGACATACTGTACACATGGGAAGAGCTGCAGTGTAACATTTAGCATTTAGCATGAAGAAAGATGATTTCTTGAGGTTAAAGGGACATTTGCATGTTTCCTTCTCCTCATCTGATTGGTACTTCAAGATATTAGACAGCATCTTGCCTTTCTACCACTGTAGGGAAAGTAAATGATCACATTTGCTGCAGGTTTCTACTTCCTCCCAGTCTAATTGCTTGGCCAACCTCCCCAGTGACTAATTGCTCTACCTGATGGTAACTGATGCTAAATACAGATAGTGTGAGAGGCGGTGTCAGATTGCACGCATACACACCAAACACGCACTCCCATGCGCCTTCGAATTCTGTCAGTAAGGGTATCTGATGTGGCACACCGGCCGGCAGAGCCCACACACACACGCACCCTAACACACCTCCACTTTCAGTCTCCAGTTACAGCGGGTACAGATCTGCTCAGGGTGTTAAATATTAAAGGCTGTAATGTTAACGGCTAGGTGTTGTAATAGAGGAAAAGGGTCAAGTTCGAAATACAGGCTGCTCTGTGGTTATGTAGCTTTTACAGCTAGTGCTTCTCAAATGTTGCCTTGCCGGAGTCACCAAAGTTCAGTATCAACAATATCAAGCAGAGCAGCTTTACTGAAACACATTTTACAACTGGCCTCAGTCACAAGATCCAACACTCATTTTCTTTCAAAAATGAAGCATTTCCTCCTGTTGAACTGAATGTGTTATGTCTCAACATGTAATGGCAGTGGCTGTGCTTCGTCTTTTGACAGATATTTAGATTAAGGGTTCCGTGTTGTATAATCATATGCATTTAAAATGTTTTCACCTCATTCTGTACAATTTACTCTCGTAAAGTTGGATCGATCCATGTGTAGTTGGATCAGGGGTTTACCCTGAAGCTAAATTGAAACCTTATATTGCTTTGTATAAACTCTCTATATATATATAAAATCAGAATGTGAAAAGTTAGACCACTGACATTACTATGGTTTTACTTTCATGTGCATATTGCATTCATCCTAGTTAGGCTACTCAGCTTAGCCAGAGATGAAGTTTGTTTACATTTGATCTGTTAAAGATATAGTTTGACATTTTGGAAAATATCACTTTTATTTGCTCTCTGGTGGAGCGTTAGATGAGAAGATCGATATCAGTCTCATGTCCGTATGGTAAATATAAGGCTACAGCCAAGAGATGGTTAGCTGGAAATGTGGCAAAGAGCGAGCCTGGCTCAGTTACAGAATCTGCCTACTAACAGCTCCAAAGCTCATAAATTAACATGTTTTATCTGGTACAAAACCTAGTTGTTGCAAGTGACGTTAGGCTGTGAGCAGTAATTTCCTGGCATTTCCAATGGGTTGCCTGGCAACTGCTCAGAGCCATGGAATAGTCAGTCATATAACATAGCTTACATACAGGTGCAGGCAGGCATGAAGAACATACAAAAGACTGCAACAAAAGTCATGGCAACTAGGACACTGTTGAACCAACACAAGAACAAACAAAGTGGACCAGTACATGCAGGGAGTGGCTGATGGGACAAATACAAAAAGGTGAGCAAGCACAAGTCTGATGAGGGAACAGGTGTGCAGTTAGGTGGGGCAGTCAGGTGATGGGGAAAGGAGGGAAAGTCCGAGGGCATCTGGTGGACTAGTAGAGAACAGCACTGGGAAAACATAAATGTGGCTGATGAGGAGGGACAGACTGTGATAGTAAGAGGCACTAATTAAGGCAAAGTCACCTCCCCTGTGAGGTTGACTCAACCTCTTGAACATACAGCTGCAAAACTCAAAAAACACTGGAGGAAAATAGGGAGGAGTTCCTGGTAAGGTCCTGGTCACATGCTCCAGGAGATGCTTCACATCACTCTGCACGGTTTGGGGAGCTCAATAATCATAACAAGGCATCTTGGGTATGAATGGAAACAGCTTCAACAGACACACTGAATTCAAAGGGAAAGCATTAAATCCGTATTCAGATTCTTCAAGCCACTGAAAGGCAACCATAAATAGACAATATGGTGCATCACACCCACACATTATAATCATTTACATGTACATATAGTATATTAGCATTACATTTACATAGGAGTGCATACACAGATATGTGCACATGTGCATGCAAGTCTCTTACACACGTATTTCAGTACTTGTGAGCACCCTCATTGTCTACATGCCCTCCCTAGCTCTTAACCTTTAGCTCTACACATCACCTGCACCCTTAGCTTAATATGTACTAATTAACTCTAATTAACCTCCTCAACCCAAGTCCTGACCGTAAAATACCCCCTCAGAGAAGTGAAGATAGATTCCAAATTCAAATTATTCTTTGCAGAAGTACACACAGACTCACGCATACTGTACATATGATCACACACACACACACACACACACACACATACACACAGGCAGGAGTGATTTCCCCCGTCGTCTGATCTGGTTCATGTCTTCCTGGAGAGGAACTAGAGATAATAGAGAAAGAGAGTGAATCGATTCTCGACGCTCCAGTTTACTCCAGTTTTTTCCAGTTTTTTCCAGTTTCCTCCCACATCAACCTCTCACACCTGTCAGAGCCGAGGACGTTATTCCATAAAAGCTACACTGCACATGAAAAAAATGGTTGCTTCTTTAAAATCACTATTTGAAAAGGGGAAGTATGTCCAGCAAATATATTTTTGTTTCAAGGATCTTAAAGTGATTTCCAATCTTGGTAGCAGTCTATAACTTTGGTAAGTTACCAGCAGCCTTTCTGTAAGAAAACCCTGGATTTTCAGGTTTTGTAATACATGTCTTCAAATTATAGTTACAAATCAATAATCACCTGTAAGAAATGTAATTTCAGTTTGTTTGTCAGCATAGGAGACATGTTGCAACAAAAACATACAAATGAATTTGGTGAAGTTATCCGGTTTGAACGCTGTTCTAGAGGATTTTCAATGCTGACAAAAACTAAACAAATCCTGGGGGGTGACATTGAGAGTGTGCAATTTAATGCCATAAAATACAATTGAAAAAATGTAAACATTAGCTCAAAAAGTTGTACTTTTACTGACATATCATTTAGCATATGTTATACTCTTCACACACAAAAGTTAAAGGTACCCTGTGGAGTTTTCTTGTTTGGTTGACATTCAGTGTCACTCAACAAAATGTCTGATTTGAAAAACAAACCTAAAAAACTACCCTCCTAAAACATTTGTAATGCAGTTTTTTTCCCAACAATTGTGCATTGTTTCAGTGTTTGTTAGCTTGAAGTCATCGTGTCGCTATACTTTTTTGGCCATTGCTGCCACCACCTGCCAGTCAGAGGAATAGCATGAAGCCGCTGGCAGCACTGGGATCAAGCAGCCTGCTGCACCGTATCAACAAAACACTGGTCCATAGCTGCTCAAAGACTTCTCCTTAACTCCAAATGGGTAACTTCCAGTAAGATGTAGGCTACAATTCAGGCTGTCTATTCACGACAAAAAACAAAAGTAGTCCTGTTTAAAGACACTAACTAGCACAGAATACTAAGCTTCAAAGTGTAAAACTGAAAAGTTCCAAAATAAAGTCAAAATATCTCAACAGACTACATCTTATTCAATGTGTCATTTTTGTTAATTTTATATCATATTGTTGATGTTTGCACAACCCATGGGTCAATGGAAGCAAATCCAGCCATTTTAATTCAGAAATTCAGTGGACTCATGACTGGTTTGAAAGAATAAAGGTGCCTTTGTTTATTTTTCAGATGACTTCTTAAAAGATAAATTATTTTTTATGTTCAGCTGGCACAAACAAATTCATCTACAGCGCGATGAGAATCCTAAAGATGAAATGGGGAACAAAGGTTTTGCAATCAATCCACATTTTGCTCTTTTCACTCCCATCACTTCCTGGATAAGCCTCCACACAGTTCATAGGCATGTTAAAAAAGCTTTCAATTAGCAGAGTAAGTGGTGTATAGAGAGAGGCTACTAAGCTGTGGAGAATGAGGAGGCTTATCTTTCTAATCCATTCAGACCCTCAACACCCTGTACATCAAAACACATTGAGCCGTTTACAGACACAAAACAGAGGGACATGTTCTTCATGCAGTACACTCACACCCACTTGGACTTTTCTGTCAGAGGGGAGGGGGAAGAGCAACAAGGAGGTGAATGGGATCTGACAGGAAGGAAGAGGGGAATTGTGAGAGGAAAAGGAGGAAAATTAGGGAAAGGAGGAGAGGAGAGGATGTCAATACTCGACATAGTGTCAGTGTTGAAACTTGGAACTCTGGGAAGAGGCTGGTGGTGTTGCTCCATCTTGTGGTTAAAGTCAATTATCACAGTCATTTTATTGGAGGACGATTTAAGACAAACATGTAAAGATGGAAGATATGAGAGAGGGGAATGCAAATTAGTCTGACTTGTGAATGAGAAAACGCCACACATTTTTACAGAGCACAACTTTAATTGTCTGATTACCGTTACATAGAAAAGCAAACATGTTCCAGTTCTTTCATTTGAAAGCATTTACAGTCACAAAAGGCTTGATTACAAAATCTTATTTCTGAAAGAAAATGGAAGCTTTTCATCTTCCCCACATGTTTTTATCGAAGCTTTAAAAAACTGAATTTCAAACTTGCTGATGTTTTTTGTAGCTTTATTTCCAACTGGAAAGTAACGTATAATCATGAAATGTAACAAAACACCTCACAACTATTCCTATTGATCCACAACCTGTGATGTTTAATACATCCCACAATTTAATTATTTTTCTTAGTTTTGCTTTACCTTGCATCAGGATTCAAGACAACTAAAAAAGTGTGAATTATGAACTCGTTAACTTCAGTCAAAGTTGGCTTGTATGGGTGTTTACTTAGTTTGAAAATAGATAAGAGACAAACAAGTCACAGAGATTTTAAAAGTGAACGTGTACAGAACATCTCGCTGTCTTGATGATTTTATTGAAATATTCCAAATCATTAGTTATTATTGTATGTCCCACCATCCTATAAGAAGTGACCACAGCACTGACCAGCATGTGCCAACAGACCACTGTAGAATTCCACTGCCAAAGATGTGCAGCACGAAGTCAGAAATTAGCAGAATTAAATTGGACTTTTTTGGAATTAAAATTTCACGGGCACCACATGTTTCAAGACATCTAAGAAGTATTCTTCAATCAGTGCAAATAAAGATTTTTAAGATAATAAATAATAAAACTCTCACATTGAACACTCTAACACTAACCCAGGAGAACCCAACTAATTCAATCAGTCAATCAAAAATTCAATCCTGGCAAACTTTGTTTTGTTTTGTTTTGACTGAATTTTTACAATTCAGTAAAAACAAATGTTTTGAATTTAAACATTTAACTATTTAACAGACTGAGCCTTCAGTTTTTAATCTAACAGCTCCTCTGGGGTCGGAGGGACAGTGCGGCACTACTTCAGTGTGACAAATACCTCCACAATGCAAACAAGGTGAAGGAAACTGGTTCTCAGCAGGAAAGCACTTTAAATGAGACAACTAGAAACAGGAATTGGTCTGACTTTATAAAAGGATAAAAATAGAGTAATATTACCAACTCCTTATTCAGGGAAACAAACAGGGTTTCTACTCTAACCCTTTGGGGTTTTATTTTCTAAAATCTAGCATTAACGGTTGTAGGTGGTTAAGCAGATGGAGAACCTTTGCATCTGTAAAATAGTTTGAAATGTGTTGAAATGAGAGGTAACTGTCAGCAGGAAAAGACTTTTACGTTTGTCATTGCCATGTTGATGTAGACAAAAGAAAAACCACTTCTGTTATATATGTTGTTGAGTTTGGTGTGGATGTTCGACTTGGTCTACGCTGTGTAATGAAAACTGTTGTGGAGCTGATCTAAGTCTCTTTAACATAAAAATACAATTGGGGCACTTTGGCATCTTTGTGCCAAGTCTGCATACATGCAGTGTCACAGGTTAAAATCCTACAGATGTTTATTCACTTATTCACTCTCTCTTTTTCAGTCACTCTTGCAGACCCTCTGCAGTTTTGTAGCATACTTTTCTGCTGGAACCTTCGTGTAAGACTCTTATTTACATCTAATTAAAAGCGGAAAACTCTTAAATGTGAATCTAATTTATACAGAGATCTAAGTGGACCGTTTCTCCACACCCTGCTTGATCCCCAGCACCAGATGAACGAACCAGTTGATCTGAACCATCCAGCCTTTCTCCCTGCAGATCTCTATCTGGTCCAGCAGGTGGCGCTGAGCCTCGTCCTCGCTGCGCCCGACAGTCAGTGCCTCTCGGATGTACTCGATGTCCTCCTTACTAGTCAGCTGGGGCATGCCTGTTGACGGTCAAAAAATAAGTCTCACTCATCCATTATCTCAAAAATACATCTGATTGTAGTTGGTCTGTCTTCTTTATGAACAAAATGTTGCACTTAATGACTTAATCAACAAGTTTTAAATAAAAATCTAAACTGAAAACTAAATTTGAAACTACAACTGGTACAAGCCCAAAACCCCTACAGAACGCTGCATGTAAAGCTAATGTTCTGCTGTAAGAGGGCACAAAACACAAAAAACTTTATTGTACCGGTCATCAGCATCATGGAGAAGAGGATGATGAGCAGGTTGGTGTGGTGCCGGAGGGCGAGGTAAGCCTTCACACACACGTCCTGAGAGAGGGACAGAGGATGTATAGAATAATAAATGCAGAATATATGGCGCTAAGAGACAACTGGGTGAATATAAGGATATGAGGTGCAGTTTAGTGAATTATTCTGATCTGCACCTGGAATTTCTGGAAGTGGGGGCTACTTTTCTTTCCTGATGTTCCCATGACGTACAGGAAGTCTGGTGTGAGCACGAAGGGAACCCACTCCTTACTGATTCCCATGAAACTCTTGTAATTCCCCAGGATGTGACCGAAGTCGATGTGGAAGAGGTTCCCTGCAGAAACACAAAGGAGGTATGTTTTCAGTGTCTCCTTCAGTTTTCTTCTTTTTCCTGAACTCCATGTTTAGTTTCCACATATAGGTACATATAAGGCCACAAGGTAAAAATAGAAAACAGAACACCGCAGTTTAATTGTCTTCCATTTTAAAAATGATGGCTGAAACACACTGACAAGGAATTATGTTCAGTATTAAAATTGAGATAAAATATTAGTCTGGTATATTTATGGGTTATTAGCAAGAAAAAAATTATAAATAAATTGTAGATATAGGTTAACAAAATGCTGACATTTATTAAGACTTAAAGACTATTTTGCTACTTTAGCTAGCTAGCAATTTGTGACTCTGTGTTGTGGTGGGTGCCAGTGTAGATACCAAATATGCTCGACCTGGAAGATCTGCTCGGGGTCCTGCATTTACAAACACGTACCACATTCACACAGCAGATGTACCAGGCCGAACATATCTGGTACTACACCTGTCGTTAGCAATGTTAATGTTCACTGTTAGTGCCAATGGGGAGCTGAGCTGAACTGGAGAAGAAGGGAGACAATGCACACTCGCATAAACATCACACCCTTTGGATTTTCCCGGAAAAATACGTCCCAAGTCCTTTATAGGCAACTGAGAAATTCAGGGAAACAACACATTTTTTAGGTTACGCAAATGGTTCACGCATAGGAAATACAAAACAATTATTACATGTAAAATGTTACATATAGTATCTTTAAGCTTTTAATTAGAATTGAATATGAACTTGCTAAACAAGATTTTAAAACAGTGACTTTTTTTGCAAACAGCACAGGATACAATTTCTCCCCAACATGACTTTGTATATATTTTTCAGTTGAGATGAAAATACAGACAAAAGGCGTCGTTACCAGATTCAGTGATCATGATGTTGTCATTGTGGCGATCTCCAATGCCCAGGACGTAGGTGGCCACACAGTAGCCACCGCAGGAATACAGAAACTTCTCCATAGCCTGCTGGAACTACAAGCAGAGAGAGAGAGAGAGAGAGAGAGAGAGAGAGAGAGAGAGTTATGCAATAAAACTACTTTCTAGCTCATTTATAATGCTATCATTTAGTCCTACGCCAATACCGGGGCCATATGGAAGAGGTTTGATTGGTGGCATCAGAGCAGAAGGAAATCTTTGGCTGTAATGTAAAAAAACACTGCCCTATGATGTGTTAGACAAAGATCCTACTGAAGCACAGTGTGGAGTCCTCTGTCCTGTGTTGCAAAGTACATTCCTGAAAACAGAGCAGGAACATAAAAAAAAGAAGACATAGACACAAAGGGTGCAGGTGTCGCAGCTAAAAGTAGTGTGTGAGTGCTGTGATGACAGGAAGAGCCCTGAGGGTTACTTCCTTCCTGTCTGTCACACTGCTACTTCCTCTAATGTCCTAAAAACAGAGCAGCTGCTGCAAACAAAACTGTGCCATCGACACACTGAATCCATAATGCTTGGCTGCTCTAAAAAACGTCAACAGTCAAGTCAAATGTATTAATAAAGCACATTTAAAAACAACCCACGTTGACCAAAGTGCTGTGCGGACCAGAGCAGGTAGCTAGAATCAGAAACGACTGACTAATCCCAGCATACAGGGAGTTACAAGAGTCCAAGCGGGAGGATATACATGCATGGATTACTTTTTCTGGATCTTTGAATTAGAGTAACAGCTTGATTTTGGCAATAGTAAAAGCTAAATGGATAAAAAAAAGTTTTTTACTATTGCATTGAACTGCTTGTCACACTTAAAGGCCGAAACAAATTTCACACCAAGGTTTTTTAACATGGGGTTGAACAAGGTTGGTATCACGTTGATGTAGTCATGGGGGGGGGCAAACAGGACAACTTCAGATTTGCTTTCATTCAGCTGTAAAGTTTTGTGCCATCCAATGCTTTATGTCCTTCAGATAGTTTGTGACACTGATCAGATTGGTCCGGTCATTTATAGGGTTGGTGCTGAAATTATAACACAGAATCTTTATTTGCTAGCAACAGTACATAGTGTTTTGTAAGTGGATGGATGGATGCATTGGAGAAGTGTACAGTTATACAATGATACAGTCCATGTTAATCAACCAAATCATTTTGGGATGTTATCTTGTTTATTCTGAAGCTCGTGAGATCGGGCTGGCAGTGACACGCACCTTGTCCTCGCTGACACACTTGTCCCGAAGCCACTGATAAAGAATTTCATCTTTAAAGGCTCCGGTGCTCCCCACAACGCTCTGCTGGATGTTAGCGATGGTGGTGGCGTCCTTCACAATCTCAATCATACCTGCAACCACAGATAAAGACAGAGGGAGGGGGTGCATGTCACAGAAGGACTGTGATACTCATTGAAATCATGTCTTTTCCATGTCTGTCCAGTCGAACAACCAACCTATTCTGTTCCCAGTGGAGATGCAGCCATACGGCAACAGGCAGAGATCCAGTGATTCAGTCTCCCAGATGGACTCCATGATCAGCAGAATCTGACGGGACACAAGAGAGAGTCTTTCTGAGAGGCTCTGCTCAGCTGTTTTCTAACAGCTGTGTTGGAGCCTGCGCTGCCACCCACCTGCAGGATGAGCATGTCCTGTCTGAGGTCATCGCCGTCTTTGAAGATGATGCCGATGGGGTCTTTGGACAGAGTTGTGGGGTCGGCCCTTTTGAACTGCAGCCACAGTGGCTTCTTCTTAGATGCCATCACTTTACACTGCTCGATCTGTACACACACACGCACACACACACACACACACACACACACACACACACACACACACACACACACAGCTTTTATAAATAGGTTCTAATTGTCTTTGTACTTGCACACACCTGAGTGCTTGTCCCTCACCAGCAGGGCTCCAGCTCTTAGTCCGGGATCATAAGGCACTCTGAAACTCTCCGGCAGACCGGACGACTGCAGCGTCTCCAGCCTCTGACGCAACTGAAACACCACTGATAGGCACACAACAGACACACACAACTTTGAAACTTTGTTTTCACTTCTTGGAGATATATTTTATAAGAATTATGAGATAGATTGACACACTGCAACTGTAATTAGTGAGTTTTTGTTCTTACCCAGTTTCTTTTGCTACATTTAAGGCAGGAACTTTTAAGGCAGGCATGTTATAGAGTTTGATAGAGTGGAGACCAAAACACAGGGCTTGCTGTCTGAGAGCAGAGTGGTTGGTGTAGCCGTGGTAAGAGTTACCGCATGTAACAGATGCTGTAGCAGATGATGTCATTTCTGCGCCTCACCTTGTGCAGTAATGTCGTACTTGTCAGCGGACATGGCCTTGGTCTCACGGGTGACTTTCTGCAGAGCCTCAGTCATCTCCACCTGGAGAGCACCAGTTCATCAAGTCAGTTACTGAAAGATTAACGGACAGACTGCAAATCTTCACAAAAGATGACTAAAGGTCACATGGCTCCCTCCTCTAATGATTGAGGATGTCGTATGCTGTGCAGATTGTAAAGCCCCTTTAGGCAAATGTGTGATTTGTGATATATTGGGCTGTATAAATAAAACTGACTTGATTTAGTGCCAAACCCAACAAAGCTAGTTATGAATGACAAGAATGACAGAAGGTCTCACTCTTCTTGGTCAGAGAGTTTTCATATTTGCACTGGAAAAGGAATCAAAACCCACAAATGCATATACGTCTTTAATGTCAGAGCCTCAACCTTTGAGGAATATTCCTCAAACCAGCCACCCTAACCATTACATCACTGACTCTACATGGTCCAAAGTATTGCCAACATTTGTTTCCGTGATCAGCCATTATTGAACTATTTAATTAGGAATCAGGAACTTGCTGGGATAAAACGAGGTCAGACTCAGTTTCCGAAGCGTTTTTCCCCTCTGTGTTTTTGTGATCTACACACATTTGAGGAGCTGTGTACAAGACGTGTCTTGTTGCGCACCTGTTTCCTGAAGTCCTGCAGCATGTCTTCCCCACAGCCTCTCAGGTAGGCTTCGAGCAGGACAGCGAACCTCTGCTGGTAGTGCATGGACTGGGCGATCTCACTGCGCAGGAACCAGAACAGAAAATGACCGATACGCTTACTCTGTGGAGAGAAAACAAACCAGATTCAGAACGAAAACAAAACCCTTTTTATCATTGGGAGGAAAACAAAAACACATGCAGACCAAACACAGGAACACACACATGCACTATACACTGCAAACAAGACAGTGTCCTTCTTACCCTCAGAGCTCTCTTCAGCAGGAACCTGACCAGGGCGCTGTCATGGTAAGGCTCAAACTTGACCGCCTGCAGAACATACACACACACACACACACACACACACACACACACACACACCA
This sequence comes from Nannoperca obscura, assembly GCA_036024295.1. Taxonomy (NCBI): domain Eukaryota; kingdom Metazoa; phylum Chordata; class Actinopteri; order Centrarchiformes; family Percichthyidae; genus Nannoperca; species Nannoperca obscura. The sequence goes on from JAVQJL010032913.1 coordinate 26,147, forward strand.
AGCAATATAGCTTATTTCTTATGAACGTGTCTAACACAACAGGATTCCGGTCTCACTGCATTCACATACTGCATTAAAACACACCAAAACACAAGAAATGATTACTGTTGTCATGAGAAGCCCATTCAAACCCCATCTGGAATCACTCCAAACCACATGGTAGGAATCTGAAAATAAGTTGATTTTATTGTTCTTTTCAAAAGTTAACATATGACATTTTGTAAATTCTGGCACCCTGTGGAGTTTTTCACCAACTAGCAGTGCCGCCGAGCAACGTGTGCGAGTAGAACACAAGTAGAGGACCTCTAGCTGATGGGAACAAAGCCACAAGACAGTACAACAACAGCCTTTGTGAATGATTCATGAGGTAGGGAGTGCATGAGACAAAAACTGGAAATGCGGCGGTGCAGGAAGTGCAGTGGAAACACAGAGCTCCCTGAAATGTTAACTGAAGGAAGCAGAGCGTGGATCTTGAAATTAGTATGTAATTAAATCAAGTCACTAAGTTAAAATCAACGACAAATACCATAAGAAGTGACCTAAAATGTCCTTGTTTGGATCTGCAGTGTTTAGTTGAATAATAAAACACACATTATATGAAAATAGAACAGATGGAATGACACCTACCTACCACGACCTTTGCAAAGCAAGTTCTCACTCTTTTAGAAATAATAATCTGCTCATCAGTATTTGAAAGACTGAATCTCAGGCAGCAGTGTATTTCTCTGTGTAGACAGTACATAGCATTCCACTTATAGATATCTTGGAATATATTTTGGAAAGAAACCCTCCACATATCATCGCTAAACACAGGATACAGAGATACCAGGGAACTGTAATGGTAGGAGTCATTTGCCTATCAGACCAAAGGGCCCTTTGTTGGCCTCAGCTGATTTCCTGCTGCTCATGCAAAGTCAACCGGCACACCAACACGTCAGGAGGCAAGTATCTGTCGAGCTGCCTCTTTCCATGAGCTGGTGAAAATAGTGTAAGTGTGAATCAGGCGGAGCAGGAGAGTTACTGGAAAGAGTGCTCCATCGGTCTGTCCAGGTCTGTTGTGTGACAGTGAATAATGATACTGCAGCTTAAGTACTGTAATTACAGAGGCCACCTGCGGCAGGTGAAGATGTGTCTCCAGCAAACCCATGTCACACACCTGGCACTCATATGAAAAGGGGCCAAAACATCACTTGGCAGAGAAAATGTGAATTAGGTACTGTATGTTTTCAACATGAATGAATGAAGGACACCGGTAGCCTGACTCTGTCCAAAGGTAAAACAAATCTGTTTAGCAGCCCCTCTAATTTTAACTAACACGTACTAAAAACCAATTCGCCATTTTAAGCAGGGTTGTGCGCCTGATTATTTCCTGGCTGGGACCAGTAACTTCCGCTCCGCTAGCTACCTGGCAACTGGTACCATAAGACATAGTCAGGCTAGCTGTTTCCCCGTTTCCAATCTTTGCACTTAACTAAGCTAAGCTAATCCGGTTAGCTTCATATTTAGCATACAGACATAATAGTGGTATTAATCTAACTCTAAGCAAATTTCCTTATCCAATGTCTTCCTTTACAGTGTTACATGATCCATCAACATGTAAACAGCATTTTAATGCTATAGCTGTTTGAGGTGAAGCCAATTACTGTCCAAATTACCAATTGTCAAAATCATTTGAGCTACTTTATACACACAATATTTTCATCATATTGTATCAACTGATTCTATCAGTAGGCTATATCAAATATTGATTCCCAAAGTAAAAAGTACAATAATATCCTCTGGAATGTAGTGAAAACCTCAAAATTGAACTTGAGTACAGTGCAGTACTTGAGTAAATGTACTTGAGTTTTCACCACTGCAACTGCTGTTTCAGCTGCGTCACCTTATAAACAAAGAAAAAGAAAAGCACCTGTACACACCTGTACAAGCTGCAGAAGGTATCTGAGCACGTCATCTTCTTCCAGAGTCTCCAGCTTCCTCACAGCCATTGAGCGAACCTGAGCGTCTGAGTAGTGACAGTCCAGCAGCTGCATGGCCAGACCGACATCCAGACCACTGAACAGGAACGACATGACGACACGTGATGGGACACTGAACCTATTGAGGACAGATACACATAGTGACTGTGTGAAAGCCCTCTTACCTGCTGTCCCACGCACTGCTGCGCTCCAACAGGCGGTGCGTTGCCAAAACGTCTTCCTGTTTCCCCCACTTGACTGAACCCAGAAGCTTTGGATAGGCCCTAAAGACAGGAAGGCATGACAAGACAGCAATAAGAGCAACAAAAAAACAGTAATGATACAACACTTTGCAGTCCATTTTCTTTGAAATAAAATAAAATAAGAACCTGGGGTCGCGCATACACTCATGCCTGAAGTGCCACAGCAGCTCTTTGTCCTCAGGACTGAGCGGATGCAGGGGGTCAGTGGCCACGATAGCCCCAAACTGTTTCTTCAGGTGGTTCGGCATCTCTCTCTGACCTCGCTCCCCTCCCTCCGCTTCCTCGCTCCCAGCCCCGGTGTCCCGGCCCACGTCACGACTCTTGGGCAGCACCACGGGGTAGCAGTACTTGTCCAGTAAAATGGCAATGGCCATGGTTGAGGCCTTGTCTGGGTTGGTGGCCGAGGTGAGCTTGTCTGCGTTGATGCTGCTGCTGCTCTCCTCGCTCTTCTCTGGCATTTTCCACATGTGGAGGATGAACTCGCCCTGGCGGAGGAGGGAGCGGTGGTCGATCAGCAGCAGGTTGACGTAGTACAGAAGACGACTCTTGGTCTTTCCTGAATGGTGGACAGATAGACAGACAGATGTGAGCCTCACTCTAATGACTGACAACATGATACAGTGAGCCAGTGGTTCACAACCGTTTTTGTACGACGTCCCCCCACAGCCCTATCAGGTGGATCTAAGTACCACTTTATCATCGGCCACTGACAGAAGGATTGGTTTTATGTTATTGTTCAATGGTATTTTGTAATAGTTAACATCTGCACTACTGTACTGTACTACAGAAGCTGGTTGTTTCAACCACATACAGAATCTATACTTCTATTATATTATTACTGTTATACTTACTTCTTAATGAACTAATAATTGACTTAGGTTGGTGGAAACGTCTTGTGCAGTCAGACTACTGGTTGGTAAGTTACTGTTAAAATAATTATAAAGATCAGCATCAAACACATTTGTGATTGACTGAGCTGCACAGTTTACCCCCTGGTTGGGAATCACTGCAGTAGGTAACCAGATGTTAGTAGAGCATACCATCATGGCTGCCGCTTCCTGCTGTATTATCCTGGGAGGCCAAGCCCCCCTTGGAGTTTGGTGTCAGAGGCTGCTTCCCGCAGACCACCTGGGTGGGACGAACAACAAAACAAACGCCTTTCATTCATCTCCACTACATCAAAATCAGTTTTCTGCTAAAAGATACACATAATCCTAAAAATGATCTTATCTCTCCTTTGAATTAAATGTTTACCTGGAGGTTGAGGCGCGCTCCTTTAGGTAGGTCCTTGATCTTGATGTTAAACTCTAACCAGCAGTTCCACAGCACCTCTTCATTGAAGGTTTTAGAGGACGTCCTCTCCTGGGAAAGTTAAGGCAGGGTCAAACTTTGTACGTTGAGAACCAACATACAACTAGTTCTTAGCTGGGATTTGCTGGATCTAGTTTTAAAGTTGTAAACCTTTTTTTTTTTCATAAAATCAAACCCAACCTTTGAACAAAATTATGGATATCCATTCACTGTATTTACATACTCTATAGAAATGTTTTTTGTTAGTGGTGAAGTCCGCTATTCTCCTGCAGGACTCAAATCACTTTATTTTGTTCTTTTAAAGTAAAAGATTAAACATTTTAGCTGCCCTCAAAATCAATGTCGATCACGGCCGCCATCATCAGATTCTTTCCATATGCTTATAAGTTTTGATTACCTGGGCTAAAAGCTGTTGTCCGTGGAAGATGCTGGCTTCTATAAAGACAATAAACTCCGGGATTTTGGGGAGAGAAGGGATGTCAATACCCAGCACCTTCACTCTGAACTTCCTGTTACAGTCCCACATAGAGATGGTGAACACTCGCTCGTGGTCCTTCTCATCGATGGTCAACTGCTCATGGGTACCTGACCAAGAAACGGTAGGAGGATAATTATTACCACTCAAAGCACTGTGTTTGCATGTGTACCAGGGTCGGCCATATCTCAATAAACTGGTTACCTGCAACTCCGGTGCAGTCATCCACTTGTGCCCAGTCCTCCTTCTGGACCAGATCCAGGTCGGGATCAGGCGGCGTCTCCAGAACCAGGTGAATTTCCTCCCCGTTCTTCAGACACTGACGGATCCAGTTGAAGTTTTGCAGCGGTGTATCCCCGTACAGGTACTCCTCCCTGTGTGAACAGATGCTGAGAACTTACTTTCAAATAGTCAAACATGAAATATTAATGAAAACTACCCTCTATAATATATTCCAGTGAATGACTCCATCTATAAGTAGCTACGGTGTGATTGCAGATGTGTTTTAGCATCTGACATACCTTCCACACACGCGTAGCACAAAGTCAGCCTCAAACATGTTGTCCGGAATGCCCAGCAAAACTCTCTTATTTGCTGTCTTGGCGAAGAAGCTTGCCAATACCTAAACAAGATGAGACATTGTGAGAAAATAGTGCAGTGACAGAGCGGAGAGTCGTAAACCGTGACGACGCATCTTCACGCTCGTCCACCTGTGCTGGCGTGTCATCGATAGAGACCTTGATGGTCTGGCTGGCCGTGCGGATGTGGATCACCACCAGGATGTGACTGTTGCTGACCTGGAAGAAGAAACAAATGGAGTGAAAAAGGAGAGAATGAAAAAAAAAAAGACAATAAAGAAACACGCCAGTCTGTCAAGTCACTGCGACTCAGTGAAGCAATAAATGTGCCTGCTGTTAATATGGTTTTAATGATGATTGATTGAATGATGAAGACAAAGGAAAATAGAAACACCTAACAAACTGTTTATTGATAACATAAATCAGATTTGTTCATGCCAAGGATTTAGACAGTTAGCTGGAAGAGGCTGGTCTGGAATAAAAGGACTGTGAGAACCTGGATTTTGTCACATGGGAAGAGATTTGAATCTTCTTCAGTGAAGAAAAGAATAAACTCTCCTATAAGAGTAATAACTTCCTGGTGAGACTTACTCCAGCGGCATGTTTGAGAAACTTAATGAACACACGCACACACACAGACACACACACTCTCCACAGCTGTAAAATGACAAAAAAGAGATTTGAGGTGAGATAGTCTAGGTGAGGTGTTTCCTGCTGTTGCCTCAATCGACAAACGCACACCTTGCTGAGGAGGTGCTCAGGCAGCGGCTTGCGGGTCACCCAGGGGTCCATGGAGTAGAGTTTTGGGTCGCGGTCAGACAGCTCGATGCGTCGCGGCGTCAGCAGCTTTCTGCGGGTGAACTCCAGCTCATCGTCGTGCACGTTGCTGACATCCGTCACGTCGTAGCCAATCATGTAGTTGAGATAGCGCTGGTACTGCAGGGACTCGTCTGAGGGCTGCGGGCGAGGACCCAGCTGGATCCGCCCCACATCTTTCTTCAGGGCTTTTGAAACACAACAGACGTGTTTGACGTCATCGCAACAGAATAACTCAAGATTTCAACTGCGCACTTGGTCACTGTCGGTCGGTACCTCTCCAGTAGCGAATGCAGTCCAGCGTCTGGAACACCTGGTGCTTATCGTAGATCTCACACACGTTGCCTTTCTTCTGGTAGAGCAGGATGCAGTGGTCAGGGGAAAACCTCTGGTAGAAGTCAGGACAGAGGTTTAAAGTCACCGCCTTCAGCCACACTTGAGCTTTCACCTGGGAGACAGGAAATAGAACAGAATGTATATTTAAGGCCACTGTTACTCCTTTTCCCACCAACTTGGAACTGGTTCTGTTGCGGATCTAGCATCTCATTTTGAACTATTCGGAGCATTTCAACCAAAAATAAATTGGTTCGGAACCCGAAAAGTTGGTTTCCACCAACGTTCCAAGAACCAGAGCTAATTTGCTGGAAAGAGGACATATGAGCACCACTTCAACATCCACAACATGTAATCCCCAGTGTTGACACTAAATGGGTAGATTAGGCGACCTGTTCCACCGTCCAGTTCCCAGCCACCTCCAGCTGCAGGGTGTCGGGGGTGTTGCCGCCCCTCGCCACGCTGGGCAGAACGAACTCCACGGTGATCTGATCCATGGAGGCGCAGGAGGACGAGGTGATGGCCTTCTTTCTTCTCCTCCTCCGGTTCTCTTCTTGCAGGACTTTGGGCTCTTCGTCGCTCACCTGGATCCGCTTCCCGTCCATCGCCTAGCTTGGGGGGGGACAGACACAGAAACAGAACATCAGACAGAATACTCTTCTGATGTGATCCTGTACACACGTCATCTCCCTCCAGAGACAGATCAATTAAAGAAGTGCCAGCAATGCAAATGATTCACCAACAGATAAACTGATATATAGTGATCGAGGGATAGATATTTTGATCTACCTATCTGTCAGGAAACACGGATCCGTGATCTCTGACTTTCTGGGCTATCATCAATAAACTCACAAGGAGGCTGCTTTTTGAAAGTCTTGTTTCTGTGATTGGATAAACTTTCTGCTGAAGTGGGACATAATTAAAGTTTATGACTGTAAAAAACTTGACATTTGCTCCTGATTCTTCCAAATGAGTAAACTGCAGCAAAGCCGCAAGAAACAAGTTTTTATTGCTGATTGATCAGCTGACTACTTTCTCGATTTATCGATCAATCTTTCAGTTGTTTTTGCGTAGAAAATGTCAGAAAACAATAAAAATATCACCCGTCATTTCCCAGTCCGACCAACCGTCCAAAAATAACATCATGCATCATGCATTGTCGTGTCTATTAATCGACTAATCGTTCCAGTCAGCAGTTCTTAACAGTCCCACTGTGACACAGTGATAAGGATATGGACTGTGATAGTATGTTGGGAGGTGAATTTGACTACTGGCAAGAATAAATTAACAACCTGCTTTCAGGACATTTAACAGTAAGGCCCAATGGGTTTTTGTATTATAACATATTTAAATAGTATTAATATACTCTTACATAATAGTTTTTTATTATTATTATTAGAATTTGTGGCACGTTAACTACATTTCTATTGTATTATGAGGAATTAGCTAAAAGTTTAATTTATTGACTAAGACTGCCTCCACCGGAGCATCCTCCCAAAGTAATGCTTGTGTTTTTTGTCTTAAACAACTATAACAACTTTATAAAACGAATTTTTTTGAAAAATCAAGTATCAGGAAATCTGTCATTTCCATAAAATATATACTACAAAAAGCAGTGCGCCACGATGACAGACATTTTAAGGTTGTTCTTTTTGTTACAAACTCATGGTCTTCAGTGCCTAAAGAGTCTGAAGTCGCAGGATTAAATGGCTGGAGTTTCCCTTCTGCTTCTATAAGCAGGCTATAGAGGAAGTTTTGAAAAGCAGGAAGCTAGACTCGACACAGCATGGATGGAAGTCTGCACAGATTGACAGAATGGATGCTGCTTTGACGACAGCGTCCTAAACATTATAGTCATGATCAGCTGTTTAAATTTGACAGTGACAGCCCTGCGAGGAGTCAGTAGAACTTTTCACAGCAACCGTAGCGGAACTGTGTCAGTCTGTGGGGGATGTAACGGTTCAGCTGCCATAATAATCGGAACGAGAGGCGTCAATTTTGTGAAACAAAAACATAAAGCCTTTTATATTACTCACCAATGAACGCGGGCGCAGACAGCAACGAAACCCGGAGTTTTTGGCGAAGGTTTCGGCATTTATGCTACGTGAACAGACCTGAAACCAGCGTGAAAAAAAAGTTCTCGAGTTTGTAGGCAAAGTCTGTATTAAGGAAATGAGCCGCTTCTACTCAGGAAGGTTGTCAAGCCGCCGGCTAACTTCTTCTAGCCAGAACAAGAACAAGACTTCCGGCGTTTCTCTTCAAAGTAAACCACTTACAACGGCTCTAAAAACGTGTACGAAGGGTAGACATACAAACCTGAAGGCATATTTAATATTTCTGGTCTTCAAAAGTTATGTAAAAGAATGAATGGAACTGTAGGCGAAGTGAATATATATACTCTAATTTCAAACAAAAAGCAGTGGGAGCGTTTGTCTCATCTAAACATGAGTGCCCTCTAGTATTCACTTGTTGATAAATAAAAATAATAAGAAGAAGAAGAAATATTCCCATTTAAGAATCTGTAGTTGTAGTCTGTGACCACTAGAAAACTATTTATTTATTTATTTATGTCAATTACGTTATAATGAGCTCTTATGTTTATCTATTAGGTTGCTTCAGTTGATCATCAGAATTTCTATTTCAATTTGGTATATTTTGAAAGTATTAACCGGAAATGTTGCTATGTAATCATGTCTAACTTGACGTGTCCTACCTTGATGCAGTTCCTCACTGTGTCCACTAGAGGGAAGTGAACAATAAGTGAACTTTCAGCTTCACTAGCAACAATGCACACGTTATTGCCTGGTCTCCACACCAGAAATTATCATTGAAAACAACTCTAAAATAGTTCTTTTTAAAACCAATACTGACTCTTGATATTTGTAATTATCCCACTTATATATATTGATTTAACCCAGCAGTGTTCAGTGCCCTGTTTTCTTAAACTCTTATGGATATAAAACATTTAAGACTTCGTTTATCAGGTTTTCTGAATTGTAAATGTTTCCTTGTTGGCATATTTATGTAATACTTACATGAAAAGCTGTGATACCTGCAATAACTGGAAATATTGGCCTGTTGTATTTATTTATTTACTCAAGAACTCTCAAGTACTTTTTATCAGTATATATATTTTTATTTTATTTTATTTTTTTAAGCAGTGAATAATCTATAATTACATTAAATAGTGTCCTCATGGATATGAAGGGTTTTATATAAGGGTTACAAACGTGTCTGAAACACAGGAGAGGGCCACTGTCTGGCCTGGCCTGTCTACCTGTGTCCTAGTTGCACAATGACAGCTAAACTGAAGGCTATTTGTTTGCTGCTAAAATAATCAACAACATTCAAACTAATATGTTCTCATGTTTTCAAACCTGCATGGCCTTACTTCTATTGATCATAAAGGAAATAAAAGAAACTCTGGCTTTAAAAACAAAACCTGAACTTGACATTTTTTTACATTCTGATGTGTTTTTCATGTCACTCCTTTTTTCAGTGACAGTTTCTCTAACTTGTGATCCTTTTGCTTTTGTTTTGGTAGATGAATCGTGTGTTACTTTACAAAACACCGTTGATAAAACTACAATGCTTAAACGTTTAATTAACATTTTTCATTAAGCATACGTATGTGAAATAGAAGCGTTGTAATGTATGTCAGCTCCACATTCGAGCATGCGAAAGCATAGTATAGTAGCTCGCTCCACTCTCGCAGGGGAACCTGGCAGCGGGACACCAGTCCAAGCTGTGGGTTTGGTGGGAGGGGCTTAGCGGAGTCATAAGAGGAGAAAGGTGTTGCATAGGTTGCACACGTTTCTCCGACCCCGGCTTTAAGTGCAGCATTACATGCTTTTATCTTCACAATATTTGGATATTGTGTTATGAACATTTGCGTTTTTTAAATTGGATTATATGATCTTGCCACATTGTGAGATATGGAGAGAATACTTTCTACACATCTTGTTGTCTCACAGTCTGATTCCAGTGTTCAAAAAACTGTCACTGTGTTAAAAAAAAAAGAATGGATATGTTCATTGTGGTATTTTTGGTTTAGTACTCTTTCATCCTTTTAACCCACCCAATGTTTTATTGTTGAGGTGATGATAATGAAGAGAACAAGACTTCACTGGACTAACCAATGAGGATGAGAGAAGCTGTGGATTGACATCAGGTCTGGCCAATAGGATCCCTGGGGGAAATGTGTTTATACCAGCCCCCTCTCCTGTACAAGGCGACTGTTTTGGTGAGTTAAGGAAAGTTCATTGAAATCATTTATGTGTTTTAAAGTGTTGAATTTGACATGTTAATACGCCACTTTGATGATGTTCCCCTGAACTTGGCACACGAGTAATAATGTGAAACTGACAACGTTTATTTTTGGCCGTAAATGCAGTTTCGCTGCTCTCTCCGTAAAGCTTCATTGTTGACGTTAGTTTTGTTGTAACTGCCTTCGCGCAGTAGGACGGCTCGTCTACTGGCTGTTTTAATGTATTTAAACATATTTCCACACGCCGAATCTCATTAATATCGTAAATGTGGCCGTTAAAATACAGGCGTCAACGCCTTTTCTCGCTTTCGTCGACGTAACTTTAGTGTTAAAACGAAACTTTTGTTTCGTGACAACAAATAACGCTGCTTCGTCTGAAATTTGCCGAAGCGTAAAACAAGCGTCGACACCAGCAGCATTTAAACCAGTCTGTAATGTCAACACAGTCCGTTCATGACGGGTAATATCATGCTTATAAACTCGTTTTTAACAACTTGCTTTAAATGTAACCTATAATCGCTGCCCTCACTATTGAATGAATGGGCTTCTGTGCGCATGCGTGCGGGAGGATCTCAAAGTTTATAAACAAGAGGGAGTCACATGACGAGAATGTTGCGAAATAGATAAGACGGACACTCGTTCTTATGGTGTTTACATGTTCCAAGCGGAATCTGTCACGTACACTCACAGCCTTCCATTAAATAGTAATGTGGTAAATATGCTGGAGCTCTGAGAATGTGTCTAAACTTAGGTGTTACCCTATGTCATTCTGTGACTCATGTCACGCCAGCCATTTATAGCCCATACATTACAGCTCAGTGAAGGATTAAGTTTCTGTGTGTGTGTGTCCGCGCGCACGTTTGGCCCATGGGATTCTGGAATATGGTTAATGCTGACACTGATTACGGTAATGTGTAGTATTATGTTATCTGTGAGTTATATTTCTACCCATAATATATTTTCTATTTCCCTTAATTTGACCATTTACATGAAAAATAACCTGTTTTTATAAATAAAGTGAGACCTGTTGGCTAGTATACAGTCATTCACCTGTCTGCATGTTTCAGTGACCGTGGACATCATGGTATGGGAGGTGGTGATCCCTGCTGTGCTGTCCAGCGACCTCGAACACCAGAACGTGCCAGACTCAGAGCCTCAGGGTGAAAACACAGGTGACCACAGAGCAGTGGGCTGCAGAGTTAACCTGCGCCTGTACTGTGTAATATTTAGTATTGCACTTTGGTAAAGTTTGAGGACTTGTATAAAACAAAAGAAAAGAATGGAAATAAGTAGAAGTGGATATATCCAGATGTTAAATCCCTAGTATGGGGCTACATTACAAAAAACACTGGAAACTACAGTACTCCTTTTATTAGAGCCTCGCTGCCTTGTTCGTATCCTTCTAACTCTTCGTACACCTGTAACACAGGCTTTCCATAAAAAATGACTAGTTTCTGAACCCTGATGACATCATTAGGGTTATTTGTTTTTCTCAAGCTTTCTAAAACGCCTCCAGGCCTACAGAAGAAATTATAGGGCAGAGCAGGATGATCTTAATGTGTAAAATCAGGCTGCAACTAAAGATTATTTTAATTACATATCAATCTGCTGATTGACTGCACCATTAACCAATTCAACGTTTAGTCTGAAATGTCAAAAAATGTGTGAAAAATGCTCATCACAATTTCCAGAGCCCAAAGTGACGTCAAATGTCTTCTTTTGTCCAGCCAACAGTCCAAAGCCCAGACACTTTTTATTTACTGACATGAATGACAAAAAGCAGCAAATTCTCACTAATACTACTGTTAGTTTAGTACTGTTAGTACCCTATGTAAATCTAACATGAAAAAATTATTGTAAAGGCTACATTAATGTGCAAACAAAGTTATAAATGAAATTCAAACAACAAATACACCCTGTAAACCAACTAGTTCGTGTGGTCTTACCTTCAGGAGAGATGATGGAAGCAGATGCAGACCAGCCACTTGATGTTCTCTGCTGTGAGGAACGCCTCCCCTCCTCACCCGGCTTCCCCACCAGTGACAGTCACGTGGAATACGGTACGCAGCACACGAGCATGGATGGATGAAGTGTAACACACGTGTGAACCCAAAGAGGTTTGAAACACCAGAGTTGTCAGCTGGGGTTTTGGTTTTTCTCCCTCTAGATGACCTCCCAGAGTTGCAGGAGGTTCGGGAGGAGGCGGAGCCAGCGGTGCCTCCTGTCTACCAGGTGGACCCGGGCGTGTCACACCAGCAGCGACATGCGCAGCCTCTTGACACGCATTGGCTGACGCAGCTGGCTCACATCGCCACGGGACCCCAGAGCCCACTGCTACAGGAGCCTCCTCACAGCAGGTAGAAAAGCATGACTGTTACACGGCCGTGTGACAGAGCTAAACAAAACAACTGCTTGGGAGCAGGGCCGTAGCCAGGATTTTAGAAATACTGAGGGCCAAAATCACCCGTGCACCCCCACTGACTGAGAAATTTAACAAGCCACCAAAAGAAATTTTATTTTCCACATTTGCTAAATTAATTTAACTTTTTAAATCTTTGTGCTGTTGTTTCAAATCCTGCCCCTCATTGACAGGAATATTAATCTTGTGAAGTACTAAAAAGCTTTATTGCAATTCATGTTTTTGGCTGATAGAGTGCTGCAGGATTGAGTCCTAATACGCAGAATTGACTTAGCATTTCTGCACTTCCGGTTCCCTCGTCTTGAAGTCAGTGGGTTTCTTGAATGGGTTTTAGGTTAAATGCATGAAATAAGGTCTGTGGTTAACACAGGCTTAAGAGATTTGCACGTTTTGTTCTACAACATAAAATACATCAGTTAATACTCGTGAAGCTTTTACGTGTTAAAAAAGGCGGTTGTTAAAAAGCGGCTAAATGAGACGGCAGGTTGTCGGGGACATTAAACGTCATCACGCTGAACAGCCTCGTTGTGTTTATACTGCAAACTGTTCTCACTCAAACTATCTCAAAGGCTTTTGTAGAAGAGATAAGCGCACACATTCAAATTAAAGCTAGAAGCTTAGTGGTGCTGAGGTAATAGTTATGCAACTATGTGAAGTTTGTTAGCCTAACGTTAGCTTTATGCTCCTGGCAATTGCGTTTACGCTTAAGAAAATCATTAAAGTGGTGTTCGATTGTTGAGATCATCTTGCTTAAGTATCAGACTTTTGTTTGCCACAGAGCTTATATTCTGCAATAATCCAAAACCTTATTGGCTTTATGTTGAGGATGCATCTTTCAAGGCTGGCCTACAAAAATACGTCATTCCCACAGCACTCTTGGTTATTTTTACTCTAAAAAAGATCAGAATCAGGCTTTAAATGTGTCATTTGTATGTAATCATAATAATTGTCCCAGAGATCATAGTGAGGAACTGACCTGTGTGTCCTCAGTAGCAGCCTTGCTGTTAAGCATACCACAATGAGCAGGTCAGGGGATTCTCTGCGTTGTCTGCAATAGGTGCCACTTATGATCCTGTGTCATTTTCAGCTCCTCTTTGTGCCTCTGCAGCACCAGCAGCAGCAATCTACATTCCTACGCTCGGCCTCCCCTCTCTCTACCCGGCAGCACCGTGTCACCCCACAGAGGTCATGGCAGGGAGCGTCGGCGCAGCAGGGTAAAGCTTTTTTTAACTTTGAGTGTCTTTTATCATTATTTACTAAAATGTATGGAGTCATTGAAGTGCCATAATAAAAGAAAATCTGTAAAAGAATACAAAAATCAATGTCATCGATAAATAAAAGAATAAAAATGTTAATGTGAGAAATACAAAGACATGATATTAAATAAAAATAAATAAAAATAGAAATAATACACAGAAATCGATGAATACAATGAATAGAAGAACAATAGATGTTCGTCTTTTGTCTTTTTATTTCCACATTTATTTTCTTATTCTTTTACAGATTTATCTTTGTTTGTGGCGCTCCTATGACTCGACTCACCTCCAACCACGTGCCATAGAGAGTGAGCGGCTGTAGTGTTAGTTCAGACGGCTCTTGGCTCTCTGGGTAGCCGTTTTATTGCCTGACGACGCTGCTGCTTTGTCTTTCCACAGAGGAGCAGCGAATGTGGTTCTGCAGTGTCGACCAGATCCTCTCTGTCCGACGATGAAGACATGGGCTGGAGCTTCTCCTGGCCGGCCACCGCCTGGCACTGTTTTCTCAAAGGTACACACACACACACACACATACACAGAGTATAACTGAGAGACTATCAGAGGTACCACAGCTCCTCTTTTAAGATTTGATCGTTTTTTTCTCTACTGTGAGGACATGAACGTGAGATTTTATGTGATGCTTTTGTTTTGATCTCAGAGCAGCTATTCTCTGTCATCAGGCACTCATCTGCGTTTTCATAGTGGCTCCAATGTGGAGTGGCAGGACGTTGAGGACCTGGACTCAGCTGAGGAAGACTCTGGTGATGAGGAGCAATCCAGATCTGTGAAGGTGCATCACGACGCCTGTGACCTCATCACTTTTTGATTAGATGATCCATCTTTGGTGCTACGTGGCCTTGTATTTCTAACAGCAGCAGCAGTTTGTATAATGAAACAGAAGTATGAGTTGGAAAGGGGGACAGTTTTCTGCCAGTGGTTCTGATGAGAGTTGAACAGAAAAGACTGAGAATGAAAGGCAAAATATATGTATGCAAAAATAAGCAAGGATCCACTCAAATATAGTAACCGTGCCTAATGAGTAAAACCACCGCCTGCTCTTTTGCAGAGTTATGGCTCAGAGGGGCTGCAGCTGGTGGAGCATTCAGAGATTGTGTTGTCTGGTCAGGCTGTCCTACAGCTGACCTTTGACCCCGAGGCGTTCGGACATGCCCCCATGACGGCCCGCTGCCAACTTGATCATCCCTTCTACGTCAAAAACAAAGGTAGGAGTGATGATGAGCACTGGAAAGAGGTGTGAAAAACATTCAGGTGACTTGTTTACACTCTGCCTTACTTTCTGTCAGGGTGGTCATCATTTTACCCGAGCTTGACCGTGGTGCACCATGGGATACCGTGCTATGAAATGGAGGTGGGAGGTGTGTGCCTTCCCCCGGGACACAGAGATGCCAAACACACCGACGACTCGCCGGTCTTTGACACATTCAGGAGGTAAAACAGACACTTACAGCATTAATGCTGTTGATGTCTCTGTGTTAATGGTAATGTCCTAAACCTGAAGCAAGAAAAGGCCAGTTGGCAGATAGCAGGACCTATTTCTATGTGTGTGTCTTCATCAGTTATGATTTCACTCCTCTGGACTCCTCTGCCGTTTACGTGTTGAGCAGCATGGCCAGGCGGCGGCAGGCCTCCAGGTCCAGTGGGGAAGCTGTTTCTCCAGACAGAGACACGTTACAAGGTACTTGAAAATCTCCTAAACGTTGCGAGAACCCGCTGTGTGAATGAGGAGAAACGGGCATTGCTTTGCAAAATACAAAATCAACGCGCCACACAAAAACACAGAAACACTCGAGCAAGGTTGAGGGTGCATTTCAGGGAAGAAGAAAAAAATAACAGGCCTGTCAATTGTGGATGTGTTTGAAACCTGCAGACGCCCACAGTACCCGTCGCTCCCGCTCTCCTCGTCAAAAGCCAACCAACAGCCAGCATGTCAGCGCAGCAGGACTCAATAACGCCACGCCAGTTAAGTGCAAGCGGCCAATGAACGCCTTCATGCTGTTCGCCAAGAAGTTCAGGGTGGAGTACACACAGATGTACCCAGGCAAGGACAACAGGTGGGCATGATCCGTCTGCATGCCAGTTATGACGCTGTGGTGCGTTTCAGTGTTTATTGTAATGTAATGCGCCTGTGTGTGTGTGTGCGTGTGTGTGTGTGTTTCAGAGCGATCAGCGTCCTCCTCGGCGAGCAGTGGAAGAAACTGCGAAGTGAGGAGCGGCGAGTGTTCACCATACAGGCCAAAGCCCTCGCAGACGAACAGAAAAGACTCAACCCGGACTGCTGGAAACGCAAGCGAACCAACTCTGTAAGCACACACGCACACACACACACACACACACACACACACACTTACAGAGCTTAAACCACTGGCTTGTACTGCTGTCTAATTTGTCCTCTGTGTCCAACAGGGCTGTCAGGGAAATTAGGGCTGCAGACAAGAAGAGAAAACGATGGGCACAGCCTGTAGAGTACACTCTCACACACACACACACACACTCACACACTGAGCAGTGGCATGGAAAAAAGTGCTGCGGGTAACCTTTAATATGCTCAATATTATATTTTGTTAACAAGACTTGCCTTCATTTCCCAAAGTGAGGATTTGATTGTCTTTTTTAAGATTCCCGTCAGAGTAAAAAGAACAGCAGCGTCTACTTTTTGTGGACCTTTTGAGCTGCTCTCACAAAATGTCACTCCCCTTTCTCTTGCTTTTTAAACAGGTTCTAAACTTTTGAAAGTGGTATGATAGTTGGTTTACAGAATGCTGCATTTGAATGCTACAGAGCACCGTAGTGTCTCCATCTCAGACAGGACCTTTTTTTCCCCAAACTACAGAACAAAGCAGATCATCTGGGTTTTATCTCTTAATGAGGTGATTGTGACAAAAAAAAAAGAGATTGTCAGTCGCTCATCGTATGCTGGAAGGTGGAAGTTGTGGTGCTGTAGCATTTTAGGTAACGTAGAGAATGTAGTTTTATTCCCCAAATTATATATATAAAAGATATATACAAAGTATTTTCTTGCCTGTATTACTTACATTTGCACTCAGTGTATTGCACAAGACTACATATTTTAACTTTGCTTTTGTGTCATTTATCACGTGGTATTTAGTTATTTAACAAATGTACACCGTCAATTCCCAAATAGTGGCCCTCGAGTTTGATTTACTTTGAGTTTGAGAGGCAGGCCGTTATGTCCAACTTCTCCAATATATAACTATTTTAACTAAGTCGCTATTTTGTAAACATTAAAATCATTTCCAGCAGTTCAGGGAGAGAATCCCTTCACTTCTCTGTGTTCTTATTCAGCTGAATCTTCCATGACAGCCGTTGTAGTACAGGTACTGGTAATAGCATTTTCCCCCTGGCCTTTATTTATCTAATGGCTTTTATTTGAGAATTGACGGTAATTTAATACGTATTGTCACAAAGAATATAAAATCACATGGGCCATGTTACAGTAAACTGTCATCACAGCAGAGGCAGCAAGATGACTCAATGACACTATGACTTGATTTGTATTTGTCAGCCATCATCTACAGTGTCCTTGAGCAAGACACTGGATCTCCAGCAGCTGTAGGGGGCAACACAAATGCAGAAATTTATATAATCTTTTATTACTTTTGATTTTAACATCTCTGAGTGCCATAATACAATTTCCTAGCTGTGTTTTCTCAGAGCAGTATGTTTGTGAATAATCAAAGAAACATTACAGGTGAGGGTCGGTGAGGGTTCCTGTTACTCAAGATGTTTCCAGAGAAAGAGTGCTTCCAAAAATAGTGGAGACTTTTTTCCCCCAGTGTCTTGACCCCTTATCAAATCACGTGAAAGAAAAGCAAGAAAACTGCGTGTTTGACCCCACCCCTTGTGGTCTATTCCCCCCAGTGAGCTTTGATGGCTTTATTTTATGTCATAAATAGGAAAAAGGTTATAAAAGTGTTTCTAGCCTCTGTTAGGAAGGAAGTGTGCGCACACAGAACATTCTGAACATTTTGTGATGGATAGGATGGAAAGAGATCCTAGAACGTATCCCAAATGAAAATCCAGGCTCCGCAGTGTGATATTATCTCCAGTACTGAGTGCATGTGAACAACTGACAGGGATGTGGGAACCCAGGTGTGTGAGGCTTCAGAAACAATCACGTGATTGGATGAACTTGCTCGTATTAAAATTATATTTTTAAACCTGTTCCCCCCACCCCCCCTTGCTTTTTATTACATATTTTGGGTTAAATGATAGATACATAGATACAGAAAGTTTTGGAATTGGTCCAGACGATTGCCTCAGACAGCATCCGTGTACGGGCTGCAATGTAATCCTTGGGGGCAATGATTACTGCGCCCATCATATTACATCCACTAAAAGTGCTTGTTTTTGCCACTGATGTGGCAACGTTTGGTAAGTTATTAATTATTTATACCCCAAAATATGCAAAAATAGGGCCCAAGTTTAACAATACTGGAGTTTCCATTTGAGCGCCACATAGTGATAGGCTGTGAGTGAGTGTGGAGGCCGGATGGGGATCTGCTTGAGAAACTTGACTTTTTTTTTTACAGAAATTGTAAAAATACATTGTAATACTCGAGTGTGGGCACTCATATATTCTCACTGCATAACGAGGTTTATTCTTAATGCACTATATACACTTTATCTTATGTGACTGCTACAGTACAATGTGTAATGGCAAATATTAATATGACTATATAGAAATATATATTTTTGGTTTTTGACTTAATCTTTCTTAACCTTTCATGGCTGTGCGTTGATTATTTAACTTTGTCTTTACAATCATGTCATGTACAGGTCGATCAGGGGAGAGAATGCAATACAGTGTATTATAGTAAAAATAAAAGCCGGATACATCTGTAAACACATCTGTCCTCCTGTGTCTTTAAAACTTTGTTTAAGAAAATTAAGGGATACGTTTGGGTCTAGAACATTTTATTTTTTTCCCCCTCCCAGAAAAAGAAGCAAGTTTAAATCATTGACACGGTTTGAAACAAATCTTAAATCATGTTGCTTCAACATTTTGCTATATACAGACTTGACCAGTTTATGGCTGGAAATAAAGGTATAGACATTAAGCTGCTACTGTAATCATAAAGATAAAAAGAGGTAACATTCCATTAAAACTATAAACATGATCAATATTTTCAGGCTAAAATTATCAAATAGAATCCACACAGTTATACATATATAGATGTGTGTGTAAATTACTAGAAAATCACTTTTTATAGTAAAATAGAAAATATATAGAGGCACAGTATAAACATACAGTAATTTTGCCTTTTGATGTATTCAGGGATATTTACATAGAAAGACATTAGTTAGATCTGGTTTGATTCAGTCTGGTTCAGTAGCCTCTATCATTTGTGCCATTTTGCATCCCCACGTGAGCTAAACAAATGGCAGGGAGAGGATGCAACACAAGCACAGATAGAAGCTGCAATGTTGTTTGAAAGGGATTCAGAGGCTGATTGATTGATCGTGTCTGGAAACAACATTTGGAATCCCTCAAAAGGAAAACAGTCGTAGCAAGTGGCACGGGGATGCAAAGTCACGGCTCTCAGCTTAAGAAATGTCACTTTCAGTCTGTGGCAGTGAGGTTTTACATAACGAAAAATCTCATCAGTAAGATCAGCTGTTGGTTTTTCTTTCCAATGAGGTGTCTCATTGTCTGAACGCTAACTGTTTGCAATAACATGAGCTGAATGATGTTATGATTTTCTTCTAGCTGATTATATTGATTGATTCTTCTGTTGCTGGAGAGGTTAGAGAGGTTTTGTTATTCTCCATCCATTTTGAAAATCACTGGATTATCACTGGAATCCATTGTTAAGAGACAAACATTTTACAGCCACCTGTCAGGTGTACAGGAACTGCTTTGTTTGTGTGGATTATCACTTCAAACCCCTGACTGCATCTTTTACCTTTTACAAAACATCTGAGCTTGGTGAAATTTTTCCTCCCTCTACTCTCAGATCTTTATATCTTTAAAGTAACGAGCGCAACAAGACATAAGAAAATAGAAAAGAAAATAAAAATCACAGATCATTATTTTGGCTTTTTAGTCACACAGTTTTTGTATCAAAACAGGTTTAAGTACAATAACATGAGTTACAAAAGGCACGAGGTACCAGAGACCATGGAGCCAGAGGCTACAAGACATGAACAGAGAAATTCAACAGCAGTAAATACCAGCGGTGCTTTTACTGTCACTAGCGAGGCCTTTAGAGATTTTGGTAATTAAAAACATTACTCTAAATAAGGATACGTGGTAGTTTGAGCCCCAAAAGATGCTGGTTAATGTACAGTGCATAAAATATTATGAATAGAAAACAAGGGTTTAGGAGCAGCTCGTTTCCTGCATAATTTCCCCTTTTTAACATTAAAGTCATCTTGTTGTTGATCTTGTATTTTCAGAAATCCTGCTGTCATTTAGTTTGTTTGGCCTTTTTTTTTTTTTTTTTGCCAGTTAAACAGTTTGTTAATAGTTATTTCTGTTTGTTAGAAGAGAGATGGAATACAACAAAAAGGGGGGGGGGGAGCAATAAAGGATCAAATGAAAGAAACCACAAATAAAAATACTGAATGTTAAAGAAAGATTAAAATAGACAGAATTATTCATTTAAAGTAGGTGTGTTATCAGATTTCTTCCATCATGAAGAACAAACTTTTCCAATGAAATATTCATTTTAGGTAGAAATTATTTTTGTAGTTTTTGTTGGAAAGGCAGTGAAGCTTATTTGGTTAAACTTTCTAATAATGACTTCTGAATTGTAACTTATTTATTAATTAAGGGTTAATAAATAATGTAATATGCTTTATAGATCAGTTATTGGGCTGCCAAAAATCCCATTGGCTGCTGTTTATCCTTTCTGCTCTCATCAATAGATGATCATGGAGTTTTCACTTTCTAATAAGCCATCAAGTCTGTGGTTATAAATGTTCAGAAGCCATTACTAAAGCCTATTAATCAGCAAGTTACTATGGTTACTAACTGGATTTTAGTCCATATCTGCAGCCCTTTTCCTGTCTCTCTGACCAGTCAAAGGGAGTTTTGGCAACCAAACCAAATTGTTTTAAGACATATAAATGCATCACGTAAAATTAAGCATTGGTAAATGATTTATTAACCATTAGTAAAGCCATTAGTTAGAAAGCGGTACCTTTTCTCTTTTAAAGGATGAGTCAGATCACATTCTGGTTGGTCACTTAACATCAGAAATGAAAATGCTCTGTCTGGTTGATGCTGTAGCTTAGTCTGCTGCGCATGCTAACACTGACAGTACGGCTCCTTTAATGACCTGTCTCAACCTGCCAGACATGTTTAGTGGGCAAGTGAAACACACATGAAGTGTAGCTCCTGGTAATGGACTTCACTCAACATAAAAAGAGGTGATTTTAAGGGAAGAGACTCAAAACCTACACAAGTTTTACTGGATTATTAAGTTTTATTACTGTATTTTGAATCTTGATCTCTGATTGTTGAACATACTGTACATATGTTTGTTTTTCATGTTCAACCTCTCATCACTTGTCGGGCCAAACCTCAATCTACACTGGTGTGTGTGAGGGTGTGTGTGTGTGTGTGTGCGCCCGCACGTGCGCACGTGCATGTGTCTACATGAGTGACTCCAGGCTCTCTGCGATGTTAGTCTGTCCCAGTGGTACAGATCCATTGGTTTCTGGACTCTGCAGGGCTCTCTGGTCTTCCTGGCTGCTCACCAGACTGAGCACAGCTCGGTACAGATACTGGTACTGCTCCTGTGGAGGGGGGGGGCAAAACACAGCTTCAATACTGAACTGTTTTTTATTATAAAAAGAGATATTCTTTTTCTAAATTATGTTCAGGATTTTCTTTAAAGTGATCATTAGTAAGTCGCTCACCTCATTTTCATTGTAATTCACAATTCACCACTTTTTAAGTGGTGAATTGGTATGTGTGTGTGTGTGTGTGTGTGTGTGTGTGTCCCACTATTTACTATATCATTAAAAACCCCAGGCCTCATGAGGTTGGTCATCCGTGCCACCTGGTAGACGTCTACTGCTCCCTCTTCCTCCAGCAGACTGGACAGGGTGGTGAGGGCACAGAACAGCCCTGATGTTGCACCTCCCAACCTGCACGCACACACACACACGCACACACAGAGATTTACCCTTGCAAAGAAAGAACAAAATGTCAAATAAATGTGTGAACCTGTGCATGTTGCACTCACGGATCATGTATGACTGTAGGTCTGTCTGAATGTCTGCTGTGCGTTCTGACTGCGTTGACCAGATCAAAACTGTTCCTGATGGGACTGTCTGGGTTGGGCCAGCAGGTGGCGCTGTACTGACGCACATCCAGCACATAATTGTTCTAGACAGAGAAAAACAGTACAAGTGTCTCAAATTATTGTCTTCAAATGTATATATGTAACACCCAGTATACTGTGTACGTGTGTGTTGCGCGTGTTACCTGCGGAGACTCCACCGTAAAGTCCTGCACCAAAAGTCTCTCGTCATTGGACAGACATACATGCTCCTCCCCCGAGTACAGCACAGTGAAATCCTCAAAGGTCATTGGCTGGTCTTTACTGGGCCAGTAAACACAAGACTCTCTCTCTTCACTCTGACAGGGAAAGAGAAACATGTAAGAGTGTGTGTGTTTATATCATTATAAACACTAAACAGCGTGTGTGTGATATACCTGACAGTGTGTGTCTGGCAGACGGACAACAGTGGGTGCGTTGTGTTCCCAAATCATTCTCCAGAAATCTTCCACCGTGCTGCTCAGAGGAGTCTGGCTCACTATGAACTCCTTACTGTGGCGATGACCCTGAAAAAAAAAGAAAAAGCGAGTAGCATCAACCTACCAGCAAATGTTTCGTGGATGTATGAAAGTGTAAAAAAGGGTTAACAAATAAAATGGTAACAAATAACCATTTGCAGTTGTCTCACCATGACGTAGGAGGCGTTGATGTAGCCTGTGGAGTTTGTTTCTGAAGCGCTCAGACACACTCTTGATCTTTCCACTATATAAAATACACAAAGACGTCAGATCTTGCATAATTCATGAGCCTCTTATCTATTTTTACTACATAAGATAACCAATCACAATAAGCTCAGTATCAGCTGTAACGAATGAAAGCCTTTAAAGTAGATGTTTACTCAGGTAATAGAGCAGGTCCCACACTTCATGTCAGCTGATATTGTGCTTCAGTTAACATATTCACAAATGACAACAAATCGATTACCACACTGAGAGTAAGGCTTTGAGCTGCCTTTTGGGCCCCTGGGGCCCCTGAGCAGCCTGCTTACCTGGCATCAGAGCTCTGGCTCTGTTCCTCTCAGCATTGCCGTCTCTCAGGGCGGTGCTGTAGTCTGCGTGCTTCGCCTGACGCTGACTGATCAACTGAAACACAACAAAAAAGAGTCGGTCACATTTGTACACTTTCATGATACTAAAATGTAAAAACTAAACAAAATAGAGGTTTATAAAATGTGGGGAGAAAAAAAAGGCAACATGTGATACCTTGAACTGTTTGTCCATACGCGTCCTGCCTGACGCCCCAGGGGTCAGCAGGTCCGACACGTAAGTGTGGAGGAGGTCAGAAGTCACACAGGTGTCACGGCTCAAAATGGCCTCCACTAGAGCATCATGGATGAACACGTACTGCTCCTACAGAGAGAAAGAACGTTTGTTCAGTAAGGACTGACTGACATTCAGAACACCACTGTCAGTGTGTGTGTGTGTGTGTGTGTGTGTGTCAGTCTGCTTACCTCCGTCTGAACCAGAAAGTTCCTCTGTGTCCGAACATGTTTTAGGAAACCAAGAACGTTCACCATACCCTGATCCAGGATCTGCTGCAGCATGCTGTCTATCACTATGTAGGTTCCTGTCCTTCCTACACCGGCACTGTAACACACGTCACATGTCAAATAAAAACCTATATTATAATATATCTATCTCACACACACATATGCACGCAGTGTACCTGCAGTGTACCAGTACGGGTCCCATCTCCTGTGTCCGCACCCGGGAGGATGCTCTGATGAAGGACAGGACAGGCAGAGTGTATTCTGGGACGCCCATGTCTGGCCACTGGGTGTAGTGGTAATGGAGGACTGTGTGTTCCACTTTCCTCTGAGACGTCTGCAGGACGAGAAAGGGAGTTGTTTTGTGTGTGTGTGTATGTACATGCCTGTGCCCTGTGTGTTTTAGTTTGAACAGACCCAGTTGGAACTGAATCCCAAGGGAGTCTGTGTGTTTGTGTGTGTGAAGTACCTTATTTGTGGTATCTCGGACAGTGAACGTCCGCAGTGTGTAGTAAGCGAGCGTCTTGCTGCTTTTCAGGGTCACCTGGTAGGAACCGTACTCCTCCTGGTTCTCCTCCGGCCAGTACTGGTCACATTTGGTCTGCAGGAATACGACGAAGACAAAGGCAGGTAGGCAAATCTCTACAACTAGCTTCAATGTAGTTTTCTGTTTCATCTCACTTGCGTTTCTAACACTGACATTCTGCCTGCTTATTGCTACTGATAGATCGGAGAGCAGTGACTCTTTGAAGGTACGTTCAGCATGTTGTTGTAGATAACAAGGCATCAAAGTTAAAACATTTAATAAACATTCCCAAACTATAAGCAGCACAAGATTAGAAAGCTTGGCCTCTACATGTGATGATGAAAAGACGAGGTGAATACTCCAGGTGTGTATGTATAAGATCACATGCGCTGCTACTGATCTCTGAGGAAACGTTTTTGTGTGAGTGCTGGTTGAAGCAGTAGCAGAGGGACCTCCTACCCGTCCTTTCTCCTTGAGGTTGGTGATCATGACAATAACTCCAACGTTCTGCTGCCAGATCATCCTCCAGAAGTCTTCCCTGCCCGCTCTGAGAGGCCCCTGAGCTGCGATGTACGCCCTCGTTCTCTCATAACCCTGCAGAGGAAACCACCGTTTGGTCAAGAAAGTGCTGGATCTGGTCTACAGCGCCGGGTCAGTCTATCTATTCACATCCGAGGCTGTCACAAACATACTTACATCCACAAAGTTAGCGTTGATGTAGTCCCCACATTTTCCATCTCTGTCCAAACTGCTGGAGAGCTTGACTCTGCTGTGGTCATCTGGGAGAGGAAAAGGTTCGTCAGTTTAGTGGTTTACTGGTTTTTACAATGAAACGTAAAAGTGATCGAACTGAACGGTGACGTACATGCCAGTATGTTGATGTATCTGTTCTTGCTTTTGTTGTCGGGGTGGTTGGAGCTGTCGGTAGTGATGCCCATGTCCACTGTGCACGCCTGTACCTCCTGAAAAAACAAAATGAAACATAAAGAAGGTCGGAGTTAGTCGCTCAGAGGCAGCTAAAGATTCTAATTAACACAATGAACACAAGAGTGAAAATGAAATGTGGCTGTTTTTCTTCTGGACCAGTAGGCTTTTAGCTGTTTTTGGTATTTTATCTTTTATTGGTCTATAGTTGTCTATAATATTATAACAATAATCAATACAAATGTCTACAGTGACAACAAAACAACAAATTAATAAGCAATTATGAATTAATTTGTAACTAACATTAAGAAGATTATATGTGTTTGGATGAAAAAAATAAGAATGTTGAGAGAGAAAGAATAGTGTCTATTAGAGTTGGGATGTTTCTGTGTTTCTGTGTGTCACCTGTATTAAAGCCTCAAATTAATAAAGACGTGGGACAACAGTCTTACAAAAACAGAGGATTATTAGAAAGGCAGTTGCAGGGATGGTGGGATTTTAATTCCTATTTCATTATTATAAAATATTCTAAAATAGGATTAAAGAAATATGTCAAATGCTGCTTAGAAGGGGTCCATGGCTCCATCTCAGTTTGACTATACTTCTGTAAATAAGCTTTCAATACAGACTGTAATCTGAAGCAGCCTCAGACAATTCAACTCATTTGTACACATGTATATACAAATGCCTATCCATCACCGGTAAAGAAAAAAGAAAAGTTATTATTTTAATGCAGGATACACCAGAGTTGTAAATAAAGGAAAAGAAAACAACACCTCTGCAACTGGAGAGGGGTGATACTGTACAGTCGGTGTCTTACCTCATAGGATTCTTTGACAATCTAATGGAGGGTGGTGGGGATGCAGAAAGCACGACGATGGTGGTGGAGGTGGTAAAAAGGAGAGTGAGGGGGGGGGGGGACAAGATGACAGACAGACAGACAGGGAGTCAGTGCAGGTACAGGAATATGGGGTTCAGATACACACAGTGAGGCGGTGCTAAGTGGGACATACACTGATGTTCCCAACTGAGCTGTGGACTTTCATCCATGTTAGCCATGTCTTATCATTCTACACCGTGACACATTTTGATTGTGCAAATACCTAAAAGGCCTTCGTGTATCTACAAATCAAGGCTGTGATCTGCTCCTTCAATATAGCCTGAAAAGTAGACTTGTACCATCAGGTTTGTTGCTGCAGCTATTAGAAAAGGCAAAACCAAGGTCACACAATGAGGGGAAACACACACAAACACACTGGCTATCACACGGAGAAGTAAACTTCAGTTAATCCTATGTGTGTGTGTGTGTGTGTGTGTATCTCAGGAGGTTCATGCTAGGAAACAGAGGTGACTCATGTCATGCACATGTACCAATCATTGTAACGATCTAAAATATCCAACATTAAGATATGAGCCTTGTGACACGTTGTTTTTAAGTCCTGTCCTGAACCAAACACCCTTCCTGCATACTGTTGCACATGTTGTACATGGAAGTTACACATTATGGCTGTGCTAAATGATAATCCTAAAGACCATGATGTTAATAGAGATATGGAAGAGCATTAAGGAGCTATGATGGAAGAGGTGTTATCTACTTACACACGAACCAACACTAGGAGATCCCTTTATTTTATGCTGGTTCAGCCTTTATAAGCACAATCTGTTTTATGTTCAAAATATCTGTTTATGTTCCCTTTGTGAAGAAAAAAAAGTCCACAGGCCTTTTGCTGAACTTAAATACTCTAAAACATTCCACGCACCTCAAACTCCTTGGAGAAGGTGTTGGTGGTGTGCAGCTCCATGACGTGCTTCACAAACTGCTTCACTGTCAGAGGCTCGTGACCGTCTGCAACCAGAGGAAGAACACTTAACTGCGTGCGGCTTAGTAGTGTTTAATATCACAATGAAAATGTAATCAAATCCTATGAGAGAGTGTGTACATGTGTGTGTGTTACTTGTGGCCAGCAGCAGGGGTGTAGATGGCGCAGATATGACTTTTGGTGATGCGCTGTCATCTGGGTAGAAATTCGCTGCCTGGAAACAGTTTCTGTGACACAAACAAACCAGAAAAAGTAAAGTACACAGGGAAATAATCCAGGCAGATATTTACTGTGTGTGTCTGTGTGTGTGTGTGTGTGTGTGTATGTGTGTGTACCTCCAGTAGATGAGTATGCCCACCAGCACCAACAGACAGAGGACGGTGAGAGTGGAGACGACAGCCAGAGGAACGACGGTCCTCTTCTCCCTCTCCACGCCGGCGACCAGCCCGACCCGAGACTCGTGGCTGCTGTTGCTGCCCTCTGAGGGAGAGGAGAGGCAGAGGAGGGGTGGGGTGTGGCAGTGTGGGAGCGTCACAAAGCACACAGACAGAGGAAAAGGACACACAGAGATCGTGTCAGTACAATGATCTCTACAGGTTTAGTTACTTTAAAGGAAGTTTATCAGGAATTCCACGACGACTTGGCAAATGTGGTGACAATGGTGTTTCCAAGGTCAAGAATTCATTTTATGAATTGTAATTATAGTTACAAAATATAATTCTAATTCAATTATAATATGATTTAAAATATGTATATAATATATTCCTTTTATTATATTATAGCAGTGAACCAGTGATTTGCAAGAGATAAAAAATATGAGTTTGAAAGAAACAGCCATGCATAACAACATACTGGTAAATAAAACTTTTTATGTTTAGGAAGGATTTTCAAATCGCTCCTCCTACCAAAGAGAAATTACCTGTCGCACAATAAAACTGCATTAAGTGATTTTTCTTTTGGCCACGTGGGAACAGAACAACAAGGCGTAAACACTGATATATTATCACCTTGCAAAAATGATATGATGGCAACTCCAGCTGAAACAGAACAACATTTGCATTCATTTAGAGTCGTATTTTTGGCTCCCTGGCGAATGAAAGTCTACTATTCACTCTCCTTTCAGCTCCGTTTGGATCTCTGCCACCCTCTGAAGGTAATCTGGCCTTTTAGCTGGTTGCTAACTTTGTCTGTCTGCTGTTTGGGGCTGGGCAGGTAGAGTGCAACGGACTCATCAGAGCATTTGGGCTGAAAATGGCTGTAAAATGATGTTGATGAGAGCCTGTGGGACTGAACCAAACCAGTCAAGTTGTGGGCCGGAAAACCAAAACAATGAGCTGAGAGACGCTAAAACGCTCCTTAAAGCTGAGGTGATGATTCTCTGTGGGTTGGTCACTATGATCAAGCCCTTTCACATTACACATACTCATATCATCCTTTGTAACATACAAATATTGATTATTGCAGCTTTAAGTCTTTATGTTTCCACCAGCAATAACAGTGTTGTTTGGAATAAATAACAAAGACCAACACGCAACTCAAACTTTGTAGGTTACCACTTCAACGTGTATGGAAAGATGTATGTGAGAGGGAAGAACTTCTGTCACAGAGAGGCAGAGCTGAGGAAAAGCTGGGCATTGCGTAACAGTTACCTTCCTTTTGCTCCTCCGTGGCCTTGTTGCCATCTGTCAGACGGAGCAGAGGGACGAGACGCCCCAACACGGGACTTCTTGCTGCGTCAAACAACAACCCGTCCACACTAGAGAACTGCTGCTCCGCATCACTATCCTCTTTACCACCTCCCTGGATGTGTTCGTCTCTCGCCAGACCTGCCTTTTTTTTACCATCGCCGTCTCCCTCTTTGTCGTCCTCAGGAGCAGAGTTTCCCCCAAAGACTTGACTGTCAATATTTATGTTTGGACCCTCTTCATCATGTCCATCACCGTGGCCATTTTCTTCGCTGCTGCCAAACTCTGGGAACTCTGCTGTAGGTTTATCTTGACTGATAGACAGCTGGAGACCATCTCTTCTTCCTGGTTCACCTTCTTTGCTGCCATCTGTCCCTCCATCACCTTTGTCGTCACTTTCCTTTGCACCTGCAGCTTTTATACCTTCTTTGTCATCACAAACTTTCTTTCCATTTCCCTTTCCATCTTCCCCTCCATCTAAGACACCGCCTCCAGAACCACTGACGCCCTCAGGCCAGCTAAAAACTCTAAAATTGGACTCAATTTCATCACCACTGCCAGCGTCAGTGTATATTGTCGTTCCTACTACAGTCTCAAACTCAGTTTCTCTCTCTGTCTCTCTCAGCATGCCCCAGACTGCTGTGCTATTGAGCTGTCTGGCACTTTCATCTGTTTCACTATCCACTTTCCTCACTCTCTGATTCCCAGTGTCGTGTACCCCTTCTCCATCCATCTTTACCTCTTCCTCACCACTTAGCTCATATTCGTTCTCTGCCATTTCCTTCTCTGCTGCTGTGTCACATTCTTTCTTGCTACTTATTTTGTGTCCTGCGCCATCGGTATCATTATCTGTTTCACTATCCATCTTCATTCCTGTCAATCTACTCTTTTCCCCAGAACTATCCACCTTGAAGCTAATAGCGGGATTTGTTATAGTAGAGAGGACAGTAGTGACCGCATCCAATTCCTGATTGAGCCTGTTGCTAAAAAGACCAGAGCCGGATCCACTTCCCTCTCCTGGCCTGTCTGTGTTGGATTCCTCTGAATTATTAGGAAGGGACACAGCCAAACCTTTCGAACCAAAGGAAGATGTGACTGAAGTGGAGTTGTGGTCTTTGTTACGTCTATCTGTCCTGGCTTCCTCTTCATGGTTGGGACACGGCAAGACGTTTAAACCATCTTGATTTTTACTGTCAATTTGATTACGACAAGTCTTTGGGGTACTTCCTTTAACTTCGTTTGTTTTTGATAAGTTGATGGTCCTCAGGTCATAATCAGGCAGCAGAGAAAGGGAATATGCTGTTATTAATTGATCCTGAGAACCAAATGTGGTTGAGATCTGAGAGTGTTCTGAATCCTTTTGTAGACGGACTAAAGAGTGATCTTCAGAGGACTCGTCACTCTGATGAAAGATAATGCCACTCCTCTTATCTTCCAGGAGGGCAAGAGAAGGGCGAAAACTTTTGGTGTATTCATTAAAAGGGTTGCGTGATTGAGGCGTGACACTGGATAAATCTCCTTCGGGGACAGACACTGGATTTTCAAGGTCAGCGATCACTCCACTTGGAGTGTTAGGAGAGTTTGTAAAGCCAGAGGACTGTTTAATGGTTGAGTCTTCAACCCTGGACGTGGGGGTATTTTCTGCAAGAAAAGCCAAAGTAAAAGAAACAAGCATTGAAACATGTCCTCTCCAAATGTGTTTCTCATGCCAAAAAAGATAAAAGAAAAGGTAAGAACCGAACTTCCCAGATATGGTGATATTGGAAGATTGAGTTCTTGAATAAAGAGATGTCATAAATCTACTTGGCAAAGATGAACAGATGAAGTGAACCCTGCATTCTGTAAGAAGGACTTAACAACCACCAGAGTGCACCATTGAGCCACAGAAAGGAATGCAGACCCAGAAGAGGAGTCCCAAAAGTAGATGCTCATTACCGAGCTTGAGTGGACTCAAGTAGATGACACGGAGCCAGAGAAAATATGACCTCGTGTGGAGTTGAAACATGCTGCGAGGTTTGAAGACGAGTCAAGCATTTCATTTCTGAACCAGTTCAGAGAGAGGCAGCCGCTGATTATCACTCTAATCATCAACTAAGTCAAGCAGCTTATTCTTTTTGACCATCATTATCACCAGCACCACCACCACCGCCTACATCATGCCACTATTCAACATGCCACCGAGATCATAGCAGTGATTAGCCAAATAGCAGTGGGCTATTAGAGGAGACAAGCAATCACCTACTGCATGTCCAGCTGTCAACCCACCACAAAAACACTTTATATTTTAAAACTTTATATCATGCTGCTGTTGTGTAAAATCACTCATATTATAAATGTATAGCCAATTTTAGGAAGTGAAACTTGTATTTTTTATAGTATATGATCTATATTTCGAGGAGCGGGTGCTCTTAGGTGTTTCATCTTACCATTAAACATGGGCTGGGTGGTATGCACCAGCACCCTGAGAAGAGAGGAGCTGGTGAATGACTTGTACACCGACTCAGCGAGTGTGTTGCTGGCGGTTGCTGCCCTTGCTGTGATCCAGAGGGGGGAGGGGGTGGAGGAAACAGAGGTGATCGTTTCTGGCGGAGGTATGTTCGCAGGGGCATCGGTGTCTTCAGAGGACGGCGGGGAGACTCTGTCCACTATATTACCTGTGGGACAGAGTGTACATAATCATGATATGACACTTTTCCTGATGACCTAACATGAACTAACATGATACTGTGTCACATGACAAGCTGTATGATGTCAAAACATGGCATTAAATAACCATGCCATGATGTAATGTAATGTAGGATGTCATGTGATGGGATGTAATGACACATCCCATCACATGATACGTTATATGAATGAAGTATTTATTATTGTGTCATGCATTCAACTACGCCTAGCTTACAAGCTTACATCAGCTTACAAGACACCCCAAATTCATACAAGCCAGATCCAGAATACTGCATTTTCAAACAGCACTAAATAGAAAGAAAACCAATTTGAGTAATTTTAAGAGCTTTGAAAATACATGAAAATTCTAAAATTGCTGACAAAACCTTTACTGAATAATAGTAAGAATCAGAGTAAATTATAATTAATTATAATTAAAAACATTATAATGATTATGACTTAAGCAGCAGTAGCTGTTCATCTCATTTGTTTGAAAGATTTATAACATTTTAAAAAGACAAGAGCAGAATCGGTGGCAAGCTCCCGGTGGAAGAAAAGCCTTCTGCTGCTACCCATTTAAATATTTATGAGCTGAAATTCCTCCCTGGCCCTGCATGAAGAGCCGCAGCAGCAGCACCGACCCGAGATGTTTTTGGTAAACAAGAGTGCTGAAAAAAAAAAAAAAAAAGCTCTTCCAATCAAATCTGACCTGGCAATGCAGCAGCAGGCACTGTTGAGGCAGAGGTGGTGGTTTCTAGTGGAGAGTTGTTGACTGTGTCTTCGTAGAAGATATCTGTGACTTGGATGTCCTCCACACGAGGGGTGTCGAGGTCTGACTGGGGAGAAGGGAGGCCACTTTCACTGGCGTGGTCTGGTGGATCATTATCGCTTGACTGCAATTAGAAGAGGTAGTGTGCAAAACAGTTGTTTGTTTCAACATTAGGTTACACTTAATCAGCTTCCAGGATAAAGGAATTAAAAACATTGAGAAAAAGAGGCGATGTGTTACCTGATGTGGCAACACTGACAACGAGGCCTCCTCTGTGATTTGTCGGCGGCTGGTTGGCAGGGTGGTTGTCCGAGCAACTGGAAACAGGAAGCCAGGCTGCTCAGTTACCTCAGTTACCCATATTGCGCCGTTCCCGTCAAAACCTGCTTTTGTGAACGGCCGGTGCGTTGGGATCCTCCGGTCCTCGTCAATCCAGTTCTGATCCATATCATCGGGTTTGGACCTGGTCCTGCCTGGTTTCTTTTTCACATTCTGGTTCAGCCGAGTTTTCTGTAGAACGGCAGACTCGGAGGGAGTCTTTGGGCTTGAGCGGGTGCTGACCTGGACCGGGGGGTTCTGGTTTGCTTGGGTTTGGTCTCTGGGCTGGTTCTGGTGGTGTGTGGGCTGGTTCTGGTAAACTCTGGTCTGCTCCACTGGGACCTCCTCCACGGGGCTGTGGTCCTCTGGTGACAAATCCACCTGATTCTGGTTCTCTGGCTCCTCCCAACTGGCTTTAGACGAGACCTACCACGTAGAAAGAAACCTTACTGTCTCCCAACATGTCTGGTTATATACTGTAGATGATTATGAGCCTTGTTGAAGGTAATGATCACTGCTATTCACCACTTCTCCTTTACACGCTGGAAAGTACCTTTTCACCTTTCGTGCTGCTCTCCAAACACTCATTGTCAAGCCTCTACTGACATAATTAAGTTCATTTGCATAATAATGAGGTTCACTGATATGACTGGAATCTTCAGTACGGCAAAATCATTCAGCACATTGAGTGCCAACATCCAGAGTGATGTCAGGTGTATGCACAGATAAACAGACTGCCCTACCTCCCTGTGGCCTTCCAAATCTTTAGCGACAGCATCACGCTCTGACTCACTTTCTAGAGACGGAGGAAAGAAAGAAGGACTCACTAACAACTTGCAAATGTAACAGTTCAAATATATGCTCTTACTTTGTAGGAGTTTGTGTGCGTGTGTGTTGTTGTACCAGGGTCTTCCAGCGGCATGTCCACTATAATCTGGTCGCTCCATCGTCCTCTGAGTCCGTTGGTGCAAACGGCAACCACCTGAACCACATAGCTGCTGTTGGCCAGCAGGCTGGGGATGATGGCACCCTGTAGAGTCGTGCAGGGGAGTTTGAATTAGTGGTTACATACACAAACAGCCCTGTCAGATGAGCTCTGTCAATTCATTAACATTTAGTGCTTTTAGTGCATTTAGTTGCATTCATACTACTACCCCTTGGAGAGGCAGTACTCCACGTTTCAACAAGTCATCTTTTAAGTGAACACTTGTAACTATATCTATATCTGCAAACTAGTTTCATGCACTCAGCAACCACAGTTTATAATAGTTCTTGTTGTTCTGGTTACTGATACAATACGTATACTAAAGATCAGCATCATGGCAATTTATAATCCTATATTTAAATATGTGGATGTTAAATCACAATTTTATCAAGTCATAATGTAGTAAAATTTGTATTATCACAGTGTTTGCAAATATTAACATAAAAATAATATTGGTTGTTGTGCTTCATCAACATAAAGAAACTTTAGAAAATACCTTCCACAAAAATACAAATCTAAAAACCTAAAACCCAGACTGAAAATAGCATTGAAACAAGAACAGAAAATGATGTAAAAGAAAAAATGGTGGCAATGTGACGGATAGAGAGTGAGAGGGAAGGGATGCTTTATAGAATTGTAAGTCAGTTCTAATACTTCCTGCAGGGGAAAAGGGAATGACTGTAATTTCAGCCTATTATCTATTTATAAGTCAAATGTACCTGTATGGACTGTAGATAATGGTGCAAAGCATTAGCTGAAATTGCATGCAGTCAAAGGTGAGTGTACATATGGGCGCTGTGGTTAAGGGGGTGTTTTTCTCTGTTTTGTGGAGAGATGAAGAGACCCGTCCTACCACGTCCTGGTCCCCGTCTGTCCTGTACTCCTGCCTGCTCGGGCCCCGGCCCTGCATCCTCTGGTAGGTAACGGTGTACCAGTCGATGGTTGTGTCGTAAACTGCGCGGGGACGCTCCCACGTCACAACGATGGTTGTGTCGTTCTGAGCATCGGCCTGAACGTTCTCTGGCTCCGAGCTGCAGGCTAGAGACGGCAGAAAGAGAAAATAAATAAATAATAAAATTAGGATTAGTGTGGGTGTAATGCAGAAAAAACTCAATAAAAAGCCTGAAAGAAAGAAATGAAAAAACATGAAAGGACAAGGAATGACTGGACATCTAAATCTGAACATTAAGTTCAGTGTTGCTGAAGGTAAAACCATGATGTTAATCAACTGTATGGAAATGGAAGAAAGCAGGAATACATTTTAAAAAGCCTAGTTCAGGAGGTGCGTGTGTGTGCGCATGCATGTATATGTGTGTATGGCTCCATGAATTTGTTACGGGCATTAAAAAAAAATCTTTTCGGAATTTCTGAATACTTTATTTCAATTTCAAAAAGGGCTGCTAAATAAATTGCCTGCGCTGAGAGTAGCAGGGGCACTAAACTACAAAGTCGAGCTCCCTGGCAACCCGAAAGACCCACTTTACTTGAGGGTCGACTTTGTGGAGATGGAGAGCGTCTTCTGTCTTTTGATGATCATGACTAGGCTGACCTTGGAGGACAGCCTTACAGCTACAGAAGAAGCAACATTTTCAGTCTTGGACAACAATAAGATTAATAATGTAATATTTATATTGATCCCTGAGGGGGGATTCAATTTTCTCAAACATGCTGCATAAAATTAGGTTTAAATTAGATAAGTGTAAAGATTTAGAGTCTCCAAAGAGTCTTTGGAGAAGTATAGATTCTGGGTTGATCTCTTTACAGTCTAATGAAGAAGGTACAAATATATAGTACAAAATCATAACAAGCTGTATCTACTGGGAGTTAACAAGGTCATTGATCAGTACCAGTGTCTCAGCTGATACTTGGCTGCTGAGATCTCTGCCGGTCCTAACTCACTTTCTGGCTTGGTTTAGAATGCAGCAAGCGATGGTACATGAGTATTCAAAGACTAAAAAGCATTGGCATCGAATTAAATTCAGTGGAACGTAAATGTTAAAAATGAATTCTGTCAAAGCTAAACCACGAATGTGAACCCAAAACCGTAAGCAGGAAAAATCATACTGGAAATAAAAAAAGGAACTTGGAACCAAAGTTAGCAGTTCTCCACCCACAGAGTTGCTAGATGGCCTATGGACACTAAGCCCACTCCCAAGCAAAAACAGGCTCAGCACCAAGAACGACTGAAACGAAAACAAAACTGAAAACTGAGAGCAGAGGTGGAAGAGACACGTAAAAGCAGCAAAAGGATCAGAGAATAGGAATTAGTTAGTTTATTCATTTATATTTCTTGACATCTACACTACCGTTCAAAAGTTTGGGGTCACATTGAAATGTCCTTATTTTTGAAGGAAAAGCACTGTACTTTTCAATGAAGATGACTTTAAACTAGTCTTAACTTTAAAGAAAT
>JAVQJL010032914.1:0-36167 GCA_036024295.1 Nannoperca obscura
ATACATACATACATACATACATACATACATACATACATACATACATACATACATACATACATACATACATACATACATACATACATACATACATTCATTTAAAAACTAAAAAGTTAACAGATTTTCTTTGCCTGGACAATTTTTAGTATTCCTGGAATACCAAAACATGTACCAATATGTATTTGCAGTTAGCATTAAGCATATTCCTCTAAATCTGAAGAATACATCTATTTTCTTTCTTTAATCTGCCCTCAAGAGACGAGGATGTTCTCCTATGTGACTCTGCATATCTTAGCCACCTCCACATAAAGCCAGTTATTTGCTGTAAATAGCTGGTCCCCTCGAGGCAATTGTTTATGGCATTCTGTACTTTACAGTCTACTAGTAGTTTGCTCTTCAATCTATCAGTGTTCCTACAAAATGTTTTCTTGTCTTTACAAAAAATTTGAATAAAATATATTATTCAGTAAAAGCCCATAGCTACTGTAAGTATATATCACATTCATCATTCCACATTTGAAGTAATGTTTTTTTTAATCACATTTACTCAGCTTCTCTATGTGGAAATGTTCTGTACAGCAAACCAGCTGCCAGATGTTATATACTAGAATGAATCAAAATATGAAATAAAACCTGTTGATGTAAATGATTGGTTGATACTTCAATTACATTTAATTAGTACAACAATTCATTAACTTGTTATAGTAATTATTAAAGATGCAATAAATAAAATATCACTGTGCCATTAGTAAATCATATATCAGTTTGACATCAGTCACAAATCTATGACATCTATATAAATCAGCACAAATTGTTTTCATGTTTCATTTTCATAGGTTATGCTTTATATGGTTATCATTTCATAAGTTGCCACAAGGACTTTAAATGCTACATTGTGTAGATTAAAATAGTACAGGTGAGTCTTCTGCTTATAGTTTCTACTTCCTGTGTTTGTTTGCCAACACATTCTCAGCACTCCACATCTGAGTCGGTCCCCAAACTTACAAGAATGCAACACTGCAGCATTGAAGAATCCCTTAAATTGATTACAAATAGTGTGAACAGACACTGTGACACATTAAAACCAACAAATGAATCATGACAAACAATGTTCTGCAGGATCTAACTTTGCTGAAACAAAGAGTCATGACATGAACATGAAGCAGAGGTGACTTGTAGCCTCTGCCTCGTGTCAAGTAAGTGACTCACCTGTTTTGCACATTTTATTCTGCTCTGCCCACATCCGGAGTGGATTGACCATTAAAATATGTCATGCACTGAGCTGTAATTGTACCAAAGATCACAGCTTCCCATCAGTGCATGACAAGCCACCAACGCTTAGACACGAAACAGGCTTTGGAGATGTGCAGTGCTCGAGGCAATGTTACAGCATCTGGAATGGGACCAATACTCTAACTTTTTTAAAGCGAAGGGAGAAAGACGACAATGCAGAAACCAGAGGAGTATGGAATTGTTTGTGTGAAAACATTTCCTAATACTCCTGACTAAAAAATGTGTTTTCTTATCTTGCATGTGGAATGTGTTTCCCTCAGCAAGTGACCTTGTTTATGCTTAAGATGTTCAGTGTACGGTATGGACTTAAAGCAAATTAATTTGGAACTATGTGTCGTTCTTTGAGAGGAGAAACTGTGTTCGTAGAAGAAGCCTTTGAACTATTTACAACCTCGCCTCTTTACAAAGCACCACACAATAGTTGTGACTGTAACCACAAAGAATATCTGCACAGCCATCAGAACACAAACTCGAGACCCTGATATGACTGCATGTAACGCCCCTGCAGCAAAGCATTTGTTCATGCATTTAAATAGGAGTATTATTATAATGATGGATACGTTCTACTTATAGATTCTGCTAGTCTGTCAGTCTGTGAACTCTAGTCTGTAATTGGTTTGAGGATGTTGATGGCCCCGAAGAGAAAATTAGCTCAAACATTTGACCCCTCAATGCTCACTCTGATAGTGGAATCGTACCAGAACTACAACAATCTCTTACTGAGCAGGCACCTTTACAGATAAACCGTTCCAGACGTCAAGCTCTGGACTTTTTGCTTTATGGTGTGTTGCAATGTCTGTATTAAAATAAATTAGATGGCTCTGAAGCAGAAGACCGAGCTATAACCTGAAAGACATCTGTGCCATTTCTCAGGACAGTTTCTTTTTTTGGGACCCTTGTTGTAGAACGCCTTCTTAGTCTGCTTACAAAACAATATTTTCTCTTCAATGCTCCCCAATACAGCCATCATTTTAGGGATGGCAGTATTGGGCGATCCATCACTTTGGTACAGACTCAAATATCTCAGCAACTATTCAATGGATGGCATGTTCCCAAGGGGATAAATCCTAATTACTTTGGTAAACCCTTGTTTATTGCTAGTTAAAAAACATTAGCATGCTAACACACAAAACTAAAATGGTGAACATGGTAAGCATTATACCTGTTAAACATCAGCGTGTTAGCATTGTCATTGTGAGCATGTCAGCGTGCTGATGTTGGTATAAAACTCAAACGCTGCTGTACATGGCTGTAGACTCTTGTTTAATTGTGCAGCATGTTTGAAGCTTACTTGAGCAGAAAATTTAAAATAAAACACTTAAGTCATCTGACTCATACATTATCTTGAGAGCAGAGGGGTTTGGCTTCTGCAGAGATAAGGAGGAGTTTATTGTAGAAGTTCTTTGAAGGATGTTGTTGTGGTATCTTTATCTTTAACAGATAAAAAGCTGTTTTATACTTGCTTGTGCTAAATCATCCTAGTGTGCGCCATGAAAAATAGTGCACCACTTTCCCCCCAGCTGTGTCTCTAATAAATCTGCTTATCATTGTACTTTCTATTTAAAAGAGTTTCCTTACATCTAACCAAAATCCCTCATGCATAACATCTCATGTTACCTCCACAATGTGAGCTTTATATATTTGGTATTTAGTTTTATCTCAAATCCAGCTGTCCTTTCCTAGGAAGCAGTTTCCTGTAAATTAAATATTTTCTTCTTCCTCTGGAGCTTAAAGCAAACTTTCCTCAACAGAGCCAGAACTTTTCCTCAGTAATGTATTCCAAAAAGAGCTCATCTACAATTTCAATTAAGTCCTGCACTGAATTATTTGAGAAAGAACATTTTTCAGGTCAACTTATGTACAGTAGAATGGATCTCATTAGTGAAGTCTTTTATTTGAAGTTTTTACAAAAGCAGCAGGGGACTTATTGGTTAGAGACTTTATATCAAAATATTTAGAAATCATCTGCATGGAAGTCATTTGCAGATGATCTCTCTTCTATTGGTCTTCTATTTGATTGGTTGGGTGGAGAAAAACTCAAGATTGTAAGCTTCATAAAAAATGATGTTGAAAGGTCCAGGTCAAACATCCAGCTCTCCTATATTTGTATGTATATTAATAAACGTGATTTGTATAAATTTTTAAACCAAATTCCCTATAGAGGCCTAGCCTAAAGAGGAAAATATAAAACACAAAGTCAGTCTGTTCTACTGGCAATGATTATATTGGAGAAAATGAAATGTCTCGAACTTGACATTGGAAGAGGGACTCTTGATCCTCGAGATGTGTGGTAATCTCATATCATCAAGTGATTGTTTTACTTTGAAATGGCCTCATATTTTTTCTTGAGCATTTTCTTTCTTTAGAATATTAAGTCAAATGTTAGCAGTGTACCGTAACAGATGAGGTAGTCCTCCTGAGGCCAAGCTCATAGTCAGACATCGAATCTGATTGATGTGTCACACACTTGTTGGGAAATCATTTGGGGTATTATGGAATCCTCATCCACAGCCATCATTGTCACCCATAATGACCCCTAATGAAAAATGTACCTTTTTATTCTTTTCATCTGTCTCCTCTGTGGTACTGCAGAGATTAATACAGCCATCGAGCCTCATGTTCGATAACCTATTTACTTTACCTCGTTTTTCAGCTCTGCGTCATATGAAAAGCAAAGTAAGGTTCATATGTTCTAAGATGGTAGTGATTTTATTAAATTATTTAAATCATGCACATTTGTAGTGCATGATTTATAATAATACATCATACCTTTAGTTACATAGACCCTGAGGGCCTGGTGGATAGGTCAAACGCTCAGAGTCCGATTCATTAATATAACATGTTAACAAACCTGGGCTTGCAGCCATCATCTTCCCATCCATTTGAGGCTAGATTTATTGCAGTGAGACTCTGTGGCTGCTGTGTCTAATTGCTCTTTTGTCTTCAGTCCTCCTGAGATACAGACATTGTGTATGGGTGGACTCGCAGCTTAGTTACAAATCCTCTGCTTTATGCGTAGTGTCTTCTCTTGGTTCTTAACGGCAGACATCCAAGTGGATACACTGCATCAACTTTACATTTCTTTGTTTTATTTAAATTGATTTAAAATCAATTTTCATTTTCAGGGAAAAACAAACCACAGCTTCACATATCCGTATAGAAATACATTCATTTTCCATCACCTTGTTTTAATTAAGAAGGAAAACGCGGTCTGTGAATAAAGAGCTAATCTTTTATTAATTGGGCTTCCTGCACCATTGCTTTGTTGAGGGGATTGTTATAAGACATTCTCTGAGGTCACATGATGGTTCAGTTATCATCAGATGGAAACCTTCTCTTTAGCAGTGAGACGCACACGTGCACACAAACCTAGCGCAGTCTAATACTGAAATCAGTGCACTTTTTTTCTAGCTGGGATGCGTTTTCCCATCTCTCTCAATCGCCTTGTCTTTTATTGTCTCTCAGGATTTGATTAGATGTCTGGTGCAATTAATCTGTCCTCAGCAATGAAACAGTCTTTAAGAGATCTCCTTAATGTTCATTTCGGCAGTCATCTCTCAGCGAGCCGCCCGGTTTGGCAGTTAAACAGTATACCTTGGGGTGCCATTGTGCTTTGAGGTTAGTCATAGATCACAAGGTGATGTGGCCGGCTGCGACTGCCTTAAGTCAATATCTCCTGTCAGAGATCCTCAAGCTTGTCTCTAGCCAGACCCTGACCCCTCTATATTATCCTTATATCTGTAATTAAAGGCAGCCGAGGAGAGGAGAGGAGGCGTTCATATTGTATTAGCAGGCAGACTCACAAACTAATTTACAGCTCTTTATATCTCCAACCTTAGATCCACAGGTGTGTAAGGTGTTTCTGGATGTTGTGTATATTTGTATGTGTATGTTTGAGAGAGAGAGAGAGAGGAGGGCGAGAAAGGGGAAGAATGTGAATATTATAAATGACATGAGTATGAAGAGAAATATTTCTGTGAATACCACTGTATTTTTAATTAGTCGTAACTGTAAGCAACTGTATTTGACTGTCTGTGTGAAAATGATTGCCAATTGTGGAAAAATATGCCACACATTTCTGTATTATATCACTGTTCACAGGTGCAGGTCTCAAATTGCCAGCGGCCATGTGTCAAAACATTTGCATATATACATAATCCACTTATGCTGCTGTACTTGCTCAGTGCATGGCCATCCATACTAATTACATGGACTCTGGTTCACCGTGATGGCATATCAGTGCAGCTGACGGGGAATTAAGTGGTGGCTCTTGTGGGCATGTCGATGCCCTTTGAGCCACCAAATCTCTCCTACAACTACCTCTGCTGCAGCAGACTCGGGTCACAGGTTAGCTGGGTCTTATTAAAGTACTGCCAAAGGCAATAACAGGAGTCATATTGCCTGATAATTCGCTCTTTGGTAAAGCCTGGGTTTCCATGATAACGGCTTAAGACCATAAAGCAGCAGCTTGCTTTCTTGGGTTACTTGGTTTGTGGGATTTTTTGTTTTGCTGTGACTTCTGTTTTTAACACAGTTCAACACAAAGAAGCTCATTGCAGGCACATAATATTTGAAGACAGTCTGACCCATTTAAGAAAATGAATGTATCACCTATTATTAAAGCAGTTTCTCTTTGTTTGCCTAAATGCTTCCAACTCATTAGCCTGCCATGTGAGTTTTGAATTCTCTCCACAATAAATACAATTAATTTTAACTGCTGATTTTAATGTGATATTAATTAGCAATGTCTTTATTGTAGTGAGTCTTTGTACTTGCATTGCACAAACTCCGTCTCTTATGTGCCTCCTGTTTTGTTCCTTGGGAAAGGCTTTCAGCTATTAATGTATACTGCCAATTTATAATCAGGTTTTGAGAGGATAAAACAGGATACCAAAGACTTTCTGTTCTGTGCAGAGTCAATAAGACAAAGCTCTGTATCACTGTTCTGCAGCTTTTTTTGTGTTTCAAATATTCATGGCTGCAATGCTCCTTCCAGTCCTGTTCTGGAGCTGAAACTGCAGTGCTATGTTGCAGGAGATTTGAAAAGAAGTCTGTACTCCATCAGCCTGTAATCACCACTTCTGTCTGATCGGAGATCCGTCCATCACCCCCCGCAGCTCTTATTGAACCAGACCCCAGGAGTAGTTGGGAAGTTGGCTCCAACTGCAACTCAAAGTAGTAGTTTGATTGATGGCATCACTCTTATTGCTCCTGTGGGAATGCTAACATAGACAACTGACCTGTTGCCTTTACTGACAGATTCTGTCTGGTGATTGGCGGGTATCTGGCGTTGATATGCTTAGACGTGATCCTTGCATTAACCCCAGGTTGCCCCCTCCCCTCCTCCCAGTGGGTTTGGGAATACATAGGTTGATATTGAGCTGCCAGCGGAGTGGCAGCTGGTCCCGATGTGGTCGCTTCACCTCTGGTCTCTGGAGGTTGCAGCCTAGCCAGGTGCTTGTAATTAAAAGTTCATAGACGGATCAAGCTCTTTACCACTCTTTCCATTGATTATGCAAGAAAGCTCTGTTAATTTTAAGCCTGCAAAAATAAGTTGTTCAGTTTTTTCCCTTAATTGTATCCCAAGACAATAAACAATGTGGATTTAGCACTGATATTAGTCAGGTTCACCACAAAACTATTCAGCATAACAATTGTTTTTCTCCTACTCCCCAATTTGTTGTGTTTTCATGTACAATTCTGAGAATTTGTTTTCAGGGTAACGTTTTCACATCATGAGGAACTTGTTATCCAGGAATATTGGAACTCTACCTACTATTCTTGATGAAGCCAAATGTGATATGCTGTAATCACAAGCAATCATCACCTCACTCCTGGATTGTTTCCTCCTGTTCCTGAAGAATCTTCTCCAGCCAATCAATGGATCTATAATGGAAGGAGAGGGGGAAAAAAGAGTTTGAAGATTTACTTTGCATTTGAACAAAAGCATATTGTTGCT
This sequence comes from Nannoperca obscura, assembly GCA_036024295.1. Taxonomy (NCBI): domain Eukaryota; kingdom Metazoa; phylum Chordata; class Actinopteri; order Centrarchiformes; family Percichthyidae; genus Nannoperca; species Nannoperca obscura. The sequence goes on from JAVQJL010032914.1 coordinate 7,253, forward strand.
ATTTACAGTTTTATACAGACTAATTTAATCAAATTAAACCAAAAATGTGTGTTTAATAGTGCTTGGAAAATTGACAGTAAATCTTTTTCGTAAATAGCTGGCATGCTTAACTGTATCTACCACAGAACAACATTCAATTCAAAGCATGAACTGGGTTTTCTATATCCACCTCGGCTGTTTTGCTGGCAGAAGAGTCTATCAGAGGCTCACAGATAGGCACCTGCAAAAGCCTCGACCTAGAAAGCAACATCCATGACCTTCATGGTGCCTCTGCATATAGGTGGACAGAAGCCATTCTCTGCTTCAAAGGATTTTAAAATTGAGGTCTTGAAAGGTGCAACCTAGACGTCTGAAACCACAGAACCTAAAATTTAACCCAACCAAAATCCCCATCTTCTAATACGCAAGTCTTTCTCTTTCAGAGAGAAGCAGAAACACACCGAGTAGACTATTAGCATAGAGAAAGCTTGTCTGTCAGCAGAGCTGCTATTGTCTGTCTGGCTGTGTCTATCTCCTCTCACCTTCCAGCTGTGTTTACTGGAGCTTTTCTTCCTTCAGCCTGCCGCAGTCACACTCTTTCATTCAGCACAGTCAAAGCAGCCTATACATATTTACCAGATCCAATGCTAATGTGCAGTCTCACTGCCACATATTCATATTTACCAGCACTAATGCTCTGGGCCGCCTATTTCAGATTTTATTAAGGGATGGTTATCGAGGTTTTATTGATGTGGCAGCAGCCCTCTGGCTCCAGGGCAATACTGCTGCACTCAGTTGGAAGAGCAATGGGTCTATTGCTTGAAATGGGCATAGACCTGCTTTTTATGTCACTACAAAGCAATGATACAGTACTAAATCTTATGCAATATCAACACATGATGGTGCACTTGGATTAAGTTGTTCTACTGAATTGAAAATCCATATGTATAAAAGTGACATAATCCAGTATGTTAGTACTGTCAATTAATAAATAATTATAAAATAAATAAAAATAGTTAAAATTATTATATTACTTTGGGTTCTCTGAAGAGCTGATGGGGGTCAGAAGTAGGGGGTCAGTTATGCAGTATCTTTTTTTTTTTGGCATCATTGGGCAAAACATCCATATTAACTATTCAGCATATTGTAATTCAAGTAGTCCAAAGGAAAACTTCTACTTCTGCTCCTACTCTTGGCTCTGCTTTCAGGCTTTAGAAAATCTAACCCATGAAGGGTGACTGGCCAATCACAGGTCATTTCAGAGAGAGAGTACGTTCCTATTGGCTGTTCTGCAAATGCAGATGCATGTACATGTCCCTTCAGATGGTGAAAGCCTGATTTAGTGGAGGAAAAAATCCTAAAACTTGTGATCATTTTCCAATACCTCCTTTGCCTACAGCAGCATAGACTACAAAACAACACGTCCCGGCTCCACACAAAGCTTTGCGCTCGTAACGACGAGTGGCATGATGACAAACAGTGGGGAATAACTTCTGAGGTGGGACAGTGGCGTGGGTGTGGTGGATTAGCCTCTCATCCTGCTGTTAGATGGCGTTGCAGCTTCCTCAGCCCTACGGCTGGGAAGCGCTGGAGGCTTTCTTCTTCTTTCAGAAGACAAGTCACGGTGAGAGGGACTGGGGTCTCTGCGAGGCTCACGATGTGGAGAGCAAGCCTTACAAGGCATGAGGTTTTGCAGGCTAAATGACTCCTGCTGCCATTTGAAGTTGTGGGTTTTGTGGGAAGGGCTTAGCAGAGTGATAGGAGGCAGCAGAGAGAGAGAGGTTTTGTATAGGTTGCACAGATTTAGCCTATCCCAGCTTTAAAGGATCACAGGCTATGAAGGTTGGGAACCACTGCACTAAACTATTGTCTACTATAATGTATTTATTTGTTTTTATCTGAGAAACCAGCGTATATACTGTCAATTTTCATAAACGTATGTTGTTAAAGTGCAGGCACATCGGCAGTGCAGTAACCACAATTAATGTTTTTCAGTTAAGACGTGATTCAGATGATTGCCTTACAAACAAACAGTCCTGTGTATTTCCATACAGCCAGCGGGACTCTTGTGTTAGCTTACCACCCTTGCCTCTCTACACTCGCTGGTCGCTCTCCGTGTCCTGGGGCAGCAGAGTGGAAACAGCAATCCTGGCACTGCCAGAACACACTCCGAGTCCACCCACCGTAGAGAGCAGCAGTCTCCTTGTTCCATCTGTCACTCTACTCGTAATCCCCTGCTCCTTTAACTGATCTAATGACATGTCTTTGCCCAAAACAATGGTGAGGGCAGAGCTGTGTGAGTTTAATCCTATATATGAGAGCTGGGGGAAAAAACTAATAGGTTTGTGTTCAGAGTGAAGGTTAAAAGCTAATACCACCGTTTTGTTAAACTTGTGCTAATCTTTAAGGTTGTCCTGCGCCAATATTCCTAGTTAGTCGGCAGACTTTCTACTTAATTTAAGACATTAGAGCTGGACATTAGACTCTGGTGTTGTCAAAATCTGTCTTAATTCAATTTTATTTAAATTTTTTGCACTGTATTTTAGCTTTACCAACAAACATGGGGCTCAGTATAAACATCTTTGTTTATTTGTAAAGAAGTAAAACTTTAATTTCTAATGCCAATATATGTAAGTACAAGCTCTAATGTATTATTTCACACTCTGCACACGTTTAACCCCTACTGCTCCTGTAAGTCAAACCACTTTATGCGAGTGAGTACAAAGGATGAGGGTCAATAGAGCATTTCTGATAAATTACAATGACAGCAGCAGACAGGTAAATCACGGGAAATGTCAACTAACTCGAGTCTGATTGCACTGGGAACACGATGAAGGATCCACACTGGCACACTCGGCTTCCGCTGACATTCTGACATGCAATTTTGGCATGTTTCTGATGCGGCTTCTCCAAAAAGAAGGCTGTTTGATATGCTCCCCCACTCCTCCCCGACCGGTGTGTTTGTTCTCCATCCCTGCCGCATGTCATAATGGGCCGAGGCAAATCACTTCCAGCCAAGAGCTGTAGATGGTGATTGTATTAAACCGACCCCTAACAAGCTGTCGGCTCACATTTGACAAAGCATGGATCAGCACCGGCCGGCTTGGCATCCACTTGGACAGAGCAGACAGGTCTTGTTCAAGCAGTGTTATTCCCATCTCTGCCTCTATCTCGCTCTCTGTTTTCCCAGACAGTTTGACTTTGTCTCGTACTAATGATGCTGGCACCCAGTGCTGCACTTTGATACATACAGCTGGACTCCGCTTGCTCTTCAACGTTGTAAAGTCAAAAAGATACTGCATTAAAAAGGCTGACGGATAACGGGTTAGATGGGGGGACGGATGAGTAGTACCTCCATTTCCTCCATCAGCTCAAGTGCGGCGAAATCTTCAGTTCCCCAGTTACCACATAGAGGGAGCTCATGCGTGTTCAGAAACCAAACCGTGGACACGCTGAATGAATGAGTGAGTGAGTGAGAGTGTGTGTGTGTGTGTGTGTGTGTGTATGAGCGAGCGAGCGAGGTGCGGTGGACGAAATCTCATCGCAGGGGGATGATAATGTGACACAAACCAGCAGCGTGGACGGCCATTTGAACTGTGCGACGGGTTTAACGTGACCTTTGGTTTTGGACCTACTTTGGCCAAGTCGATGGGAACCTGGTGACCCCAGCGCATGCCCCCGAGGCGGCGTGACAAGTTGGCAGAGGGGGGAGAAGAAGGAAAAAAAAACCACGCGACTTGCATCACTATTTTTAAATGGGTACAGTGCGATTTGGGGGGGGGGGCGTGGACGGGAGAGGAGAAGCAGTGAGCATGTTGGCTCTTTGGCTGCAGTTCCAGTGTAGTGATGTGCCGGCTGGAAGAACTGGACTACGCGTAGACTGAGCGGCTGGACGCGGAACCGTGCGGTTGCCGTCAATCGTCGGCTGCAGACTTTCTGTCGGTTTTTTTGCGCCTGTTTCGCATTGTTTGGATTTATTTCTTCAACGCGCTGCCAGTTGGCGGTACAATGGACTTAAGCCGTAAGCCGTGAACACGTTTTTTTTATTTTTCTAAGACGCAGCAGTTGCCGTGCGTAACGGACGAATAGGCTACTGGTTGAGCAGCAATTTGAATGACAATAGTTTGAGGCAACTGCCTTATTTGTTTAAGGAAGCCCGGTAAAGCTGTTGGAATTGAGTGCGCACGGTAAGTCACCGTGGGCCAGAACAAATTATGTGGAAATGACATTTGGGATTTGAAAGCTGTGTCAAGTGAAACTGAAGTGGTCTTCATTTGTAAATATTGACAGGTGTTACGGCCATACTGACTGTGTCAGGCTGAGCCTTCAGTTCACTTACGGCTCTGTTATTATGTCTTAAAACACCGCGGACTCACAAGGCGAGGGATAGTAACCAAACATCTGGTATGGATGATTCAGAAATTGTTTAATTCAGTTATCTTTACTTTCTTAATACTCTGTGAAAGCACACGTTGTTATTAACGACCTTTTTATAATGCGTTTGAAACACCGATTGGGAAAGTAACCATCACTGGAGTGTATTCTTCCCTCCGAGTTGTAGCCGATCTGGCAACAGCCAAAATGACCAGCAACGGACCTGTCATCGTCTACGAGTGGCTCAAGACCCTCCAGCTTGCACAGTATGTCGAGTCTTTTGTGGATAATGGATACGACGATCTGGAAGTTTGCAAACAAATAGGAGACCCCGACCTGGATGCCATCGGCGTCTACATCCCTCACCACAGGCAGAGGATTCACGAGGCGGTGAGGAGGCTGAAAGAGGAAGCCCAAGAGACGGCCAGTGGACTGTACTTCACCCTGGAGCCGATGCCTCCCGCGGCAGAGATTTATACCAGTCACTTGGTGGACCAGTATGAGTCCAAACTGCGGGGATCCAAGTCTTGGACCGAGGTTGGGCGCAATGGTGGGTACGTGGGCGCGCAGAGGAACCTGACGCTGGGCAACAGGAGGGAGCTGGTGATATACCCCAAGCTGAAGCTGAAGATCATGATCAGGGATAAGCTCATCAGAGATGGCATCAACCTCGCCAAGCCGCCCTACTCTAATAAGGTAAGAGGAACCTAGATGGACGTGGATCATGACAAAATACACCACCTGCTGAAAGTATACATGACAAACAGTGGATGGAAGCATGCTACAACATGTTTAGTACTCATACGCTGCTAAATTACCCCACTCAAGTAATTTACTCTAATATCCACTTAGAAATTATGCATACATTCTCTCTAAACCTTTTTTTTTTTTATGTAAGATAAAGTATATTTATCTCACTGTGATTATATAAGGTGAGAAAATTACACTACAGGTTGGTTTTCCAAAAAATAGTCTGACAAATCTCACATTGGAGAAAAAGCAGCTTTTCAGACTTAACATAGAATGAATGATTTGCAGAGGTGGTTGTTTTTGCAAAGTGCTCAAAAGGAACGGAAAGGAGGCGGCGGGGGCTGTCACCTGCTCAGCATCATCCAACATTTGGTTGAAAGCCAACTGTCAGGTGGAGCTCAACTTGTGTAAAGGGCATATCTTACTGATGTGTTCACCATCAAAATAAGGCAAGAAGCTGAGCCATAGGTAAATGCCAGTGTGATGCCTAAACACTTTCTACACTGCTGCACCTTGCAGGAGTGTGAGAGTGGTTTCTGTCAAGGTGAATGATGGGACTGAAGTTGCTGCAGATCAATAAGCAGAGAGCGGAGAGGAGATCCCGAGGAGCTTTCACCCCGTCTGTGATTTCCTGCAGGGGGGGAAAAAAGATTTACACTTTGATTATTAATCTACTCTGACCTCACCTGTCTAGTGACTTGCCTCAGCATTCAGTGTGGGTGGATCAACCAGGCCCACGAGCATAGACGCCCCAGCTCTTTGCTGTGATGAATGGGCAATGGGTTATCGATGTTGGAGGCAGTAAATGAAGAGCACCCAGCTGGTTAGGCCTATGCAGCCCTGTGAAGAGCCAGAATGAGAAGGCTTCTTGTTTTCACAGGACCGATAGTGACCTTTTCTCAGAAGTGTCTGAATCATATGCTTCACCAGCTGAGAGGGCTCCACTGAACGTCGTGTCTGCAGGCCATTGAGGAGGCAGAGGTTGTGTCCTCTGTATTTTTTGCTGAGGACAGACAACATGCAGTTCCGTTTACAACTGAATATAAAACTTGACAATGCATGTGCATTTTTCAATGATAATAACAATCTAGAGTAAAAGTAGGCGTGTTAGCTTGTCAGCAAAACCAGACCTTATCTATAGTGGTGTGTGCATATGGTTTGTTTTAAATACTGGCAGGACTTTTATTGTTCTAATTCAGTGATACATATAGGCATTAGGTCCCCCTTAAGGAAACTTTTGGTTTTCAGGAACTTGTACACTTGATTCAACTGATCTAGAGGCTGTTGATTAGCTTCTTTTTGGTAGTTAAATGAGCCTGAGGAATGAAGGTGGAAACGGCTGTCCTGAGTAATTATGTGTGGGGGTGGGGTTGGGCAACCAAACCAATAAACCTTGTATTCTAAAATCCAGGTTATGGTCCTGTATGTCAGTTGAGGTGTGTGTGTGTGTGTTTGCATATTCATGTGCAGGTGTGTGTGTGTGTGTGTAACGACTTTTCAGCCTCACTCGCCATTCCAACTGAAACAGATCCTGAAATATATGGTGTTCATGTAGTGATATTCATCCATGACTATATCTACCTCATTATCATTTATTTTGGATGACCCAAACCTTTATATCATTTCCCCTCTGCAATGCTTGCTTCCAAATTAGCTTTTCAAACTGATACCAGCTTTAAATCCAGTCTGTACATTTCTGCCACTTGGCTAACTGTGAATCCCACAGAGATTTAGGATTTGCGAGGGATTATCTGTCAAACCAGGGCTGAAACAAAGTGTTGGTTCCAGAGGGTTAAACTATCTCTCCCTTTGAAGGCTGTATTTATTTAGAGCCAAGGCTTTGGCATTGAGGCTTTGGAGGAGAATGAGCAGGTCAAAGTCTTTTTCTCTCTCTGTGTGTGTGTTTGTGTGTGTGTGTAACACACTGTAGTTTTGAATTGGCTCTGGCCCAGTGGTTTTCTCCCCAGGAGGAGTGAGGAGTGTACGAGATGGAGCTGTGACCAGCTGATGGAGGTTTGACTAACTGGGCCGTGATTGGTCTGTAGATATCTCCCCTCTCTCTGCCTTTGAGATGGGATGTCACCCCCAGCGGAGACTGTGACCAGAGAGGCAGGCTCGGGGCAATTACAGGACACACAATGTCGGTCTCAAGGGATGTTCATTGTATAGTATAACCAAGACCTCCATCCACATTTAAACTGTCCTCTGTGCTCTCAATACGCAGGGATTTTCTTAGACTATGGTCTGACAGTCCTCTGTTCATCTTTGTGTCACTGGCTTTGTCTCCATTGCTCTAGATTATTATTATCAAACAATTCACTGAAAAAGCTCTACTGGGTGTAATAAATACCCACGATCCTTATCAAGGCCTCAGAGACCCGTTCTCTGAGAGAGAGTATTATTTCTTATGATGTAAACAAACACTTGTGCTATGGGCTGCACATTTCTAGATCTCATCAGGGAACAATATGAGCAGAGGAGATGGCTCTGCCAGTTTGCCTGACGTTGAATGCACTGCAGTCGTAGCGTTAATGTTATCCTCATTCTTTTGCTTGAAAGGTTCTCCTAAATTGCTAATATGCTGAGAGTAAAAATAAGTATTTGTCAAGTGTACAGATAGTATGTCTGTGGAGAGGTACTGGGCTGTAAATTGTGTTGGAGAGCCCGCTGTATTGTCTGCTCTCTGGCTTATTCACACAATTTGTAACCCCAAAACAAAAAAACATTTGAAGAGACAGTATTTGAGATTTGTGCAGGTTTTAAAAAGTCAAATCCTGCATCTTTCACTGCTTTTATTGTCATGGCATGGCTTGGCACTTGCTAAGCCTATAATAGTGTTCCTGACCTTGTAAGATATACGTTTTATACATTTTATCTAATTGATTGTTTTATGTTCAATGTTTTCACCTGGCTGCAAGACAATTTTTCCTTTGGGGCCAATAAAGTTGAAATTGAAGGGGTTTGTAGTCAAACAAAAAGTGCATTGAACAAGTACAATGGTTATTCTAGTTTTACGTCCAATTCCTTTTTCCCTTCCTGTTACATTTTCTGCTCCAGTGACCTCTAGGGATTTTTTTTAAATCAAAGAAATAACTCTTCTTTAAATAATTCTGCCCAGTGCCAAACAATTTGAAGATGCATTCTCATCCTGGTCTCACCCAGAGACTGGTGCTGGAAACAGCAGACACAGTCAGTCATAATAGTGCCTCATTGTTAGCGCTCTGATTCGGGAGGAAGCAGAGGCTAAATACTGGGAGATTCTCCATTGTTTGTATGGAAGCTGATGGAGCCACATGTCCTTTCACTACTGGTCTGTTTTGAGTTCCCAATTTCCGTCCATTGAAAAGAGCCACGGAGGCAAGTGTCCAGCATTGTGCCGATGGGTGGGTGATCAAAACCTGGGTGTCATGCAGAGAGAGAAATTCTTGTAAATAGATTGGCGCATTGTTTTTTGCTGGCAACACGAGGCTTGGTGGGTGCTTGGGCAGGGGAGCCACTATTTCCACGGCCACTTTCTTCCACCACTGTTAGATTTTCAAGACCTTTCTCTGACTCCCACAGAACAGCTGATCAAATGTGGTGGGTGGGAATCATTTGAGGCCTCCAGCTTAACCGGCCTTAAGAATGTAAGAAATGCAGCGGGCACCCAGAGGTGTTGTGTCCGTCAGTGGTGTAAGCAGAAGGAAAGGTAGCTTTTCACGGACTCTACTTTCTACAGCAAAAAAGAGGAACTGGCCTTACATGACAAACACTCACCTCACTTCCTGTTTCAGTCCTTTCATCTTGATTAATATCCCAGCACTCTCACCAAGCAGGAAATTAGGTTTTTGTTTAAGATCACCCTCTGTTGGCCCTCTGCGGTTGCTGAGGGCTCTCAGGCTCACTAGACGAATGCCAAGGCTCAGTGTATAAAATAATTGGAGCAGTTTTACCTTTTAAAATAATTCTAATCCATAAAATTTTATGTGCAAAGTTCTCAAATCTCTTTCCACTGCAGTGCCACCGAAATTCAGCGAGGTACAGTGAAGCTCAGGTGAAAGCAGAGATGGAACTTAATTTGAAAATGATTTAGGGGCACGGATTTCTGTTCAACTTGCTGTTATTTATTTATTATTCCATTCTGTTTTCCACTACATATGCATGTGATGTATTGAAAATTGTTGTAAAATGATGAATACTTGAACAGAAAGCCATCATTTCTACTTTCTACTTATATGCTAACCTAAGAGCTTTTTCATTGCCTGCCTCGACGCCCAAGTGAAAGCTTTTCATAAGATTTTCATTTGCCTGTGTTTGTTGGTGGACAAACATCCTCTTCATCTTTGTCCCATGCTATGGGGCTGGCAGTTTGCCATAAGGAGGGAGGAAAGCCTCTGCGTTTTCCATGCGTTCTGCTGAAAGCTCTGTTTGCTTAGTCTTTATTAAGGGCCCCCTTAAAGGCATAATCAACCAAGGACTCATAAAGGGGAAGTCATAAAGAAGTCAAGGACCAGCCTCTATTGTCCAGAGAGGATGGAGAAAGTCAATTAGCAAAGTGAGCTGCTGTTGACAATATAGAAAAGTGGGGTGACATGAAGCACTAAGAAGGTATAGATCACATTCCCATCAGATGGGGAAAATCACATATAAACTCACTTAGAGGCTCTTTTTCTAAACAACCTGTGTTTAGGGCCTTTTAAAATCATCTTAGTTAAGCTTAAACTACAAGTACCAGCATTTAGCTCTTTGGAGAGCAGCTGGGTTTGGTGAGAACTGATGGCTATCACAGTGACCTTTGACCTCGCTACTCTTGACCTGTTGGACTAAAACACAAAGCTTTGATGTGATCTCAGCCAAGACAATGAAACGGTCCGGAAATTCGTCTGGTTCTCAGTGGATGCCACAGCCAAGCAATGTCACATTAACCTCACATTCTCAAGTGCATGTGATGACTTTCCCATCTGTAGAAAATAGTGTGTGCAATAATTCAGGAGACAATTTGCACATCTTTGCTTCTGTTAGACCAAAAACAATGACTAGAAAAGGAGCCACATCATGTATGTGTTATCACTGCAAAGACATAATGTAATGCAGTGAGGGAGTTTCTATCTATCTCCCCTTCAGAGAGACTTGACCACCCATCTCTTGAGATCATGAGCAAATGTGGGAAAGCAGCATTTGTGCTGTATTTGCAGCTGGCTCTCTCATTTCAGCAGGAAGGGGTGAGAGGGGCTCACTCCTGTGCTGTTTCTCACATCAAATGCCTTCTAGGCCACTTTTATTCCCCATGACATGTGAACTTGGTTAGAAAGATGACATTTCACAGAGCTCAAATTTACACTTCTACAAATTGTCACTGAGCTTTCTCTCCATTCATTAACAGGAGTTGTCAAGCCATGATAATCTCAACATTTAGTTCATGTTGAAAAATTTGATTTATGCTTGTGCATTATAAATGTCACTCCCTCTAGCCTTTGGAGATGCTGTATATTGTATTTAAATAACACATGAGCTACAGTATACATACATAGTCATGCAGTCATGGTAACAGCTTTAAATACAGCAAGTCAGCCATTTCATTTTCCACAGTGTGCTGGGGAACAGGTCCTGATGACACACATTCATGACAGATACATTATCAGAGCTATTCTGGTCCAAGGTTTCAGCAGCTTCCAGACAGCCTGTCTACATGACCACATAGTACTATCTGCAGCAGGAATGACTGCAAGCTGCTTTATCAACAATGGAGTATATCTTATGTTTTTTTTTAAAACTTGTCTTCTAATGTTACTCATTGGACAGGCATGTAATCTTGTCAATTCAGTGTATTTAGTTTTTTTTATTCCTTTTTAGCTATACGGTGAAACAGTCGCAGAATTGTTGTCATGCAGGATTGCTACTGCACTTTCAGTTGTCCTCAAGAAATTCACCAATAGGGGTTATCCAAGTTGAATGAAATAAATACATTTTATTTCCAAGATAAAGTTTGTTTGACATGTGGATAAAAAGCTCCCTTAGGATTTTTGAAGGAATTTCTTCAAACTCAAGGCTGTGTTTTATGGTTCAGTGCAAAAAAGGCAGATGCTTGTCAGCAATAGCAAACAGAGAAGCTGGATGTTCAGTTGCAGCTGTAAACATGTTTGTTTTTTACACATTTCTTCACCAGCTCTCACTCAGCACTGGCAAATGCAAAATGCAAAACACAAACACATCAGCTTGCTTTTATCCCAAAACTCTGTGCACTAACCTAACAGCAGCCTCTGCTGTCGTTACAGTAACATGTACACAATAATGACCCTGTTGTCCTCTTTGAACTGTGGAGATGGAGGCAAATGAAGAAATCAAGTGCCCCAACAGGATGGGGAGTGACAAGTGAGTCAGCCTGAGCATCTGTCTGTGTCAGGATCCAGATTGCAAACACACTTGCAAATCAACACATCCACACGTTTTCCCTCGCTCCACATCTCAGTCTAGCACACACTCGTTACCACACTCAGTGATTACTCTGTAGGGTATCATTAAATTCTCTCATAAAAAGTAACAGAACTAGAATAAGCGACCATACATTGTTGCACACTGTACAGGCGCTGCATGCATCTGTCACTCTTCTCAGGGTTTTGCTGTATCGCCTTAGGTAGTCGTGTGACCCACAGTCCAGGAAGGCTAATACTTCTGACTCCCACGCATCTACACAGTGGGAGGTCACACTAGGGGCGATTTGTTCAAATCTGCCGTGGACATGAACAGAAAGATTTTTAAACTACAAATCAGAGCCGACCCTTGGTAGGTAAACTAGGCGGTCACCTAGGGCGCCATGTTCCTGGCGGTGGGCCGGTCGCCCAAATAAATAAATAAATAAAAATGTGTCAATGGGCTGCCCTTCCTCATTTTCTCTGCGTGCGGCAACAGATAAAAAAAGAAATACACTTTGAACCTGGCTCCCCTGCAGCTGCTTACTGTTTCTCACAATTTTTCACTGGCCTGACTGCCCTGTGGCTGGCCTGGCTGCACTTGTTCCGTGCCGTGCGCACTGACAGGCGCATCTGTAGACAGCCAAAATGCCTGACTAATGAGGCACATATCATGCTTTCATGAAAGTCTATAGATAAACGAAACTATTTAGCTCATAATGAAAAGTCCAAGCCATCAGGATTTCAAGTAAGAAAATGTAGGAATGAGGATGAGGAATAACCCAAATATAAAGATATCTTGTTTTAACATTAAAATGCCGTTTTCTGTGTAGACATTTAATGCACGCTAGTAGCTAGTTAAGTGGCAGTAACATTAATGCTAATGATGATATGATAGCTGCTAGACTCTCAGATACATATTGAAGGATATGTAAATATATCCGAATGGAAAGCCAGTAGCTAGTCCTAATCCAAATCCTAATCTCGCCTAGGGCACCAAAGTGGCTAGGGCCTGTAATGACAGACATAGAAAATGAGATTATTGCATAATGCCATAATTCTATCAGCAATACGAGCGCTCTATAAAGTTTAAATATTGCTGAAGCTAGTTGGTTAAGCAGCTCTCTCATACAGTGTTATTTCTGCAAACTACAATTCATTGTGCTGATCCCTCAGATCAGCAGTGAGCAGAAATAATCTCTGAAGGTCGAGCCATATTTTATCAACCACTAGTGAAGGTTACGTGTAATTTTGCCTCATCTGTAGGGCTGCAACTAATGATAATTTCCATAGTCGATTCATTTAATAGACATTGATTAGAGTCAAGGTATCACCTTGATTCCTTTTTTTGTTCTGACCAACAGTTCTAAACCCAAAGTTATTACATTTACAATTATATTAAATGTAAAAATGCACACATCCTTACATTTAAGGAGCTGAATCTAGCAAATGTTTGGTATTTTAGTTGAATAAATAACAAACTATTAAGTGATGGTCGAAATTCTGGGCTATTGTTCATCTATGAATTAACGAATCAAATAATAGAATATTAAATAACTCTTAACTTAAGTATAACACTGCTCTTCTAAAAATGTGACAAGGCACATTCTAGTCATTTTTCTCAAGCTCTTCTTCCAGATTCTGCCCCAACTGGATGAGCTCCATGAATCAGAATGATGAGTGCAGGGACGTACGCCGGTCTTGTTGATGTTACCTGCAACTTTGTGGAGGATTTCTTAAAGAATTGAGCGGTTTGGGGAGGGTTAAAGTTCTACTACCTACAACAGAACGTAATTGTCCTACATGTAGCTACAGTTTGGCTCATGTCAGCCCATATTATCTTGGGCTGTGTTTAAGGGATATAATGTAGGGGTGTAGAGAGATGAGTGAGGCATGATAGCAGTGAGTATGAGTGTTAGAGAGACAGACGGGGAGAGTGTGTATAATTACCTTGTCTGAAGCTGCTGCCAGCTTGGTGTATGGAACACAACACAACCAACTCTCAATCCCCTGCCCCCTCCCCTCCGATCCCTAATTGGTCCATTTCCAAGGCATGAGGGCAGGGCAGCGCTGAAAGCTTTGATCATGGAGACCACACCAGTGTCGATATGTTCCTACCTGAGTGCTTTTGTAGTGGCTGTGCCTGGCAGGAGATTAAGCCATACTAAACCCACGAGTGTCTGTCTGTCTGTCTCTTGCTCGGGCCCACCCTGCGGCTCTACATACCTGAATCTGAACCCTAATTACCTGGCTACATTCCTCAAACACGCCCACGCCAAACACACTCACACACGTACTGTGTATTGCACACGTTTTTTTTTACAAAAGCAACGGCGGTATTTCGTAAGTATCCTTTTGTCTCGTGTGGTTTGCTGCCTGTTTTATTATAAGCATTTACAAAACATTTATGGGGTCCAACACATTCCAACTCAAATGCTAATCTGTGTGGGAAGCTGTGTGTTGCAGTGCTGTATATCTCGCTGCAACTGAACACTAAGGGACATAAGTCTCCCGAACTACTAATACTAATTGAGGTAAGTGTTGGGAGTTTATGCTGGTGACAGGTTCCTGGTTAAGCTGACAAAGTACATTAATAGCAAAGGGTAGAGCTTGAACTAAGATAATAGATCATGCATTTTTGACAGGACAAATGCTAATTTGTAGCTCTGTTATTCATAGACCTTTTATTTTCAGTTAATGCTGTGGCAAATATTTGGCAATATATGGCAACAGAGGATAATACAGTCAAGTATAACCTAATATTAAATTAATAAAAAAATACAGAATTAAGCATACTGTATGTCTCCTTCTGTTTATATCTTCTTGACAGTTTACTGGGTTTTATCTGAGAGAAGTTTAAGCTGACCCTAGCAGTTCTGTCCAATTGGGCTCTGGCCAGCTAGTCAAACTCGTCATTAGTGGATCAATCTAGACATGCTCAGTATGGAAGGCTGGACTTCATCACGCTAATTGCTGCTTTTTGACCTCTGTACATGTTAGAGTTAATTGTTGTATTCATTCACTGTTAATCGCTTGCCACACTGCTCCATGCAGGGATGAATAGGGACTCTGTGACTGCTGAGGCTGTCCCAAGCTCCGACATCATTAAAGCTTCAGTAGGGGTTGGGAGTCCTGTGGCTTCTGCAGAGAAACGCCTGGTCAGGTTTGTTTTTGTTTAGGATAACCTTGCAACACATTATTCAGTTCATCCATTCTAAGTTCAACTAAAACACATACATATTATAGTGAAGGAACTCTAGAGAGAGTGAACTATACAGCATAAACTGAGAATTTCTGTAAAACAGCTTACCATTCTGGTGTCCATCCACCTCAGTGCAAGCAGGTCTAGAGTCACAAAATAACCAGGAACAAATAAGAGCAAGAAAATGGACACTGCACTTTGTGTATGCCCACTTCTGCAGTCTAGTCCCTCAATACGCTTCCCTCCGGGTATAGCTTTACATTTCTATGGATGCTTTTATAATTTGGGTAGCCATCTTAGGTCACCTTGTTAACGTCTGAGATGTACTCTCTTGGTCTTGCTTCATCTGCTGAGGGTGAACCGCAAAAACCACAATTTTTATGTCAGCAGATCTTTTAACGAGCGCTGTGCCAAACCCCAACCCCTGTTTACTTTAATAGCCCTTGAGAATTCTCTGTAAAGGAAAGTATCTCAGACAAATCTGGAAACGCATAGTGTCTTCTCTGGTCCCACAGCACTTTTTTACATGATGGGGTTGGCCTTTGGGGCTTGGCGCTGTCGTCCAAGGATCTTTCCAACCTCAGTTTAGTCTTAGGGTTCAGGTTACAAAGTGGGTCTTGGCTTGACTACAATGTGTGAACAAAGTTATCAGTAAGCTTGCCTCAATTAAATTTGGCCTCATTTGGTAACACAGCCATCTTTATGCTTGTCTTCATTGCAACTGGCCTTTTGTGACTTTTCCTGAAAGGCACTAGTTTATGTAACCAGTCAAGTGACAGATTTCTAATACTCAGCATTGTTTAAAGAGGATTAGGCTAAATCCATATTTACTTCCACATGTGGGGGCTTTGAGGAAATATTAGGATAGAAGCTTATAATGAGCATTTGAATATTCTAGTTTATATCATGGAATAATTATGAACTAACAAGAAGAACAGCTGTGCTTGTCCTTTTGAATATCTCTTGTTGCCCCTTAGGCCAGAGTCCCCTGCATAGTAACAGCAGACTGATAATCTGCCCCTAACGTCAGTGGTCATGGCCTTTGGTGGCAGGGGAAGTGTCGTTAATCCTGTAAATCACCTCTTCACTATGAATCCACGCAACACAGAGCTGATGTCACACACAAAAGCCAAACAATGAACTGGCTAACTGACAGCTCACTGTCCAAGCCTGAGCGGAGGGGTCATGCATCAGGAATTTTCTCTGCTCCACCAAACATCCTCACCCAGTTTCACCTCATTCTCACTTACTTACAGACAGGAAAGTCCAACTGAAATACAAATAGACAGACTGGCAGACCCGTCAAGCCAACAGAGGGAAAGAGATAAAGACCTACAGTTGGTCAGACAGGCAGTTTTAGACAGACAGGAAAACTAGCAGATGCAAAGAAAGCCTAGCAGAGACAGAGATGGATTGACAGACACAGAAGTAAAATATGTGATGAGAACACACAACCGTGTGTAGATTCATTAATAATCTAATCTCATTTTAATCTTTTTACAGGGCTACCACTATCGCACCCATACCATGATATATTTATAATAACCTGTTTTCATCTGCATGTACAAGGTTATGTTTGAGGCATTTACTTTCATTACGTGCGCTCCAAAGCAGTTAAAAGTTGAATAATTGATATAGGAACCATTAGATCATGAGTCAGTTCATAAACCATGTAAGGATGATTGCTGAGGCTTGAAGATATGACTTAGTGAAGTGCTTGTCTGTGGGGAGAGTAAACTGTAGTGTAGAAATTGATTGTCTTGCATGATTTTGTCTCTTTAAAGATGCATAACCTGATTTTTAAAAACGTCTTTCCAGAGGGGGACATGTTGCATTTTCAAATTCCGTCATAGCAGCAAGTGTGAACACTTAGGAAATGTATGCCATGGACAGCGGCATGGGAACGCTTGCCATTGAGCGTCTCCCAGGCAAACTGTATTATCATATGAGTCTTTGTTATGGTCACTTAGCCATGTCCGTGGCTTGGAGAATATCCCCCACATCCCACATCCCCCCCCCCCCAGAACAATAGGCTAGGCTTCTTCTCCCAGCAGCCCCTGCAGCTCTGATCCCCGTCCACTCCAGTTGAATGCTAGTTAGCCCACCTACTCTTTAACTGCACCCCACCCACTCACAAAGCAAGCAGTGCCCCCCCATCACCCAGACTCAACGCCAAATTTCTAAAACTGCAGATGCCCTGAAACATGCACACCAACTGGTAACTTTCATCCTCAGGATCCTCAAGTGGACCAAGTGAAGCTGAATCAGACGTAGATTACCTTGCTAATACTTCCCTGAAGATGACAAAAGGTCTTTACTTACTCCACTGGCCGCCATACTTTTAGGCTTCTTTGGGAAGTAGACGACAATGCAGAAGTGGAAGTTGAGGGCAGCGATTATGTGTGGAGTCTTCATTGTCATGCAGGAATGCCACAGCCAGGCGTATATCGATTGTTATGTAAAGTGGCCATTCATATTTTACAATCTGCTTGGAACTGATGTACTTGGTTTGGCGTGTGTGGAAATTATATAGAGAAGAGGAAAGGAAGACATGTTTGTAAATATGTTGCTACCATGTTGCTCTTGTGTTTTTAAAAAATCCTCCTTTGTGTACAGTATGTCTGCACACACTTACAAAAACCATCCCTTCCTAGCTTCTTCCGCCATCAGCTGTATATTGCTGTAGAACAGCATTTTTTAAATATGTTTGTCTAGAAATCAAGCCCCTCACCATTTCAGTGATCATTACCCTGCAAAATTACAACAGAGTGCACGAAGCTCAAGTGTTCTTATTGTTGATTAGCACAAGGCTTCTCCTGTAATCCTAATCAGGATATTTATGACGAACCCTCTTCACTTGGGAAGAGGCTGAGGAGGCTTTTGTTATGAAATGGCATTATGTCCTCAGAGGATGAGACTCTGGGACAGTTCTTTCCAGTTACACAAGCGATGCTGTTTATACAATCTGAGGGAACATATTTCCCATACTGCCTCACTCTCTGTAGTAGTAGCCGTGGTTGTTTTTAAAGTGGAAGCTTGCAAGATGTGTGCCTTACTGCTTAAAATCAATTAAAGTTCTATCAGGACTATTTCTTTTCTAAGTGTTGCTTTTTTGTCTCCTCTGTTTAGCCAGGGTATCTCCTGCTGCTTATAATAACTACAGTCAGTAGCACTAACAGATTATTGTTTGGGGTAGAAGTAGGCAGATATATTTTAGTAAAATATCAAAAAAATGAAATATGGTAACATTTGTAATATTGATAAGACTATAGTTCCATATGTGCTGCTGAAAAAGTCTGGTTGTTCCTTCTGCCAAATCCCCAATCCAGCATTGTGTGCTTTCCTTGCTTCAGTGAGCTGAGAAGGAACTGTTTCATAAATTGCTGTTAGACTCCAGAGAAAGCCATATGACATTCAGACACAACACTATGGAGCCATGCCCACAGTTCTAGATGGCATACATTCTTCACACATTCAGATGCTCTACAAGACATTTTTAAATGTGCTGTCAAACACAACACAAACCATTAGGCTCTGTAAAATGCTAATTATTCTGTCTATATTCTATGTATGTAGCTATGTAGCTACAATGTTTTACATTAAATTTGAAATGACCATCTGAAAATAAATTAAAATTATTTTATAAAATGTAGATTTTCTGTAAGTACTGATCTCTGTAAAATGCATTACTTCCTGTAAGCCAGAAGATATTTCTGAGAATAAACCCACCCACACCTACTGCTTAGAACAATAAATGGGTCTACATTAAATCCCTGCTACAAATAAAAAAGATGACTAAAATGAACACTTACTCCACTAGTTTCTAGTAAGCTGAAGAATGTACAAGGCCTTCCCTCATGAATACTTGTGCTCCTCCCCTCAGGAAGCGGTATGTTTTTGTTCCAGCTGCTTTGTAATAACTGTCTCATCACTACCGTGTCGTGCCTGCTGTGAAACAGGCCTTTACGCTAGATGCACATCACTGCAAGCGCTGTGCGAGTAAGCAGACGTGCATCTCACTACCAGTTAGTATCCCACTAGGCCGCAGGAGTCTCTAAATTCATCTTATGTAAACTACTCAATATCTACAAGACTCAGAGGATGTCAGAAAGATTCTGGTGTGACAAGTGTGGCATAATGTGCATTTTCTCTCCGGGAATTTGCTGGTGTATTTCAGACTGAAATTACAAAATGAGGTTACGTTATAAAGTGGTGGAAAAGTATCTTTTCAACAGAGAAAAAAAGATTTTTGGTGAATGTTGCCTGACAAAAATGTAACATTTAATAAATGGCAACATTGTGCAGGAGATCACATTCTTCTCTATCCCCTCCAGTGTTGAGATACTGATTTCAACCTCTCCTTACTGCTGTAGTCCAGCAGCTGATTAAAGGCCATGTGAGCTTTTGTCAAGGACACTTCCTATTGAGTCAGCACTCCAGCACTACAGCCCTGGGATGTAAAACACAAGCAGAAGTGTGACAAAGCTTTTTTTTTTTTGTTGTTGAGGGTGTGCGTGTGCACTCAGGCTCAGTTTGACATCTGCCATCCCAGAATCCTCTTTCCTCCGGCACTTATCAGACATCTACACTGCATGTCTGTGATTTTACCACATTAACACTGGACCTACTCTGAGCCTACAGTGTAAACAAGTACAATATTTTGATGCTGTTAAGCCTCTTCATATTTGAACGTCCCCAGTGACAACTTCTCTGTTGCGTATTCTGTCTCTTGTTGAAAGGGAGCATGAAGCCTGGGTATTTATGTTGACACTCCCCACAGCCCTGAGTGAAGCCCCCCACTGAACCCCATTCACAACCAGCTCATTATGGGATGTCAAGTTTGGCATCCGTTCTCTTTTCCAAGCCATGGAAGGAAGTGTGTGTGTGTGTGTGTGTGTGTGTTTTTGTTTTTACTGTAATAGGTTACCAAGGCAACATGTAGCAGCACCGCTGAGAGTTTTTGGTAGTGCGCTCGCCTCTGATCCTGTGGACAATAAGCCCGGTGACAGGCATCACTGACATGCCTGCTGCAGTAATCATAATGACGGAGATCAGGTCTTGCTACTTGGTTAGGGCTTTCTAGGTGTCATTTATTGACAGGCACTAGGCGACTTAGGCTCAGTGCTATAATTTCCCCAACTGCTTTATTTGCTTTCCACCTTCCATGTCACACCTCAGGATTGGGAAGCCAGGGTGTAAGCCAAAGCTAAAGAAGTAGGTCACTTTGTATTGAAAACGTGAGTGAGTGAAGCATAGTGGTGGTATGTTCTTTATAAGCCTCTAACACTTTTCTGCTAAATACCAAGCCATTGCATGACTATAGATAACGACCCAGAGTCATTCAATCCTGAAGGGGTTGGACTCAGGCGTGTCCTGAAGGACTGTCCTGACTCAGCCAATCCTGGCATGCCCGCAGGCTCTCAGCTGTTAATGTGCTCCAAACTGCGTGTCACGCATCTCCCTACTGAAGGTTAGAGGTCGAATGGAATCGTTCATCTTGTCTCCACAGGGGCGGAAAAGGCCGCGGCAAAAGGGGAAGTGTGGCTTGTGCTGGGTGACGAGATCTGCTCGGGGCCTGGGGCATGCCAAGCCCCCATTTCCACACATGCAGGAAGTTATCATTAATATGCTGCTCATCCACAGAGGGGCACGGGAGGGAGTGAAGAGGGCATGTTTTTCCTGCTCTTGCTTTTTCTGTCCAGGGCAGTTGGGAGATCCCTGTAAGGGTGTGATTCATTATTTGTTTGCATTTGAGAGTTGGGCACTCGCGTCATGGAAAGCACAAAGCACAAACTTATCATGCACATACAATGCAAAAACATTTTTATATTTTGAATCTCTAACTCAACTGTACAAGACTTAAATATTTAAGAAACTTGTCTTGATATAAAAATTGCATTGAGATCCAACTTTAGTCCTCATGAACACTTTCTGCTTTTTTATGGTTTTTTTCCCCATTTTTATTTGTTTGTATTCAATGCTGTAATGGAAACAATGTACTAATCTTGACTATTCTTTTTTTCTTTTGGGTGCACACCATGATGGCAAAACATACCTTCACATAAAGGTAAGACACTGTTTTAATGTTTTTTTGTCCCTATATGATCAGTTCTCTTCTTTGTCTTCCAAGAGCAAGGGCTGTTACACAAGCACAACCAGTGAATCAGACTCAGATGGCCTCAATATTGTGGGTGTGTGCCATCTTTTTTGAATCTCCCCTCTGTAAATAAGAACAGCACCCATAGACATAACATAAGTTTGGCCTGAGCTGCCAAATGCAATGTGGGTCACAGTGAAAGAAACCTTGCACACACAGCAGAGACTAATACCACGGTTGTTTTTAACCAAGTGGCTCCAAGATTATTCAACACTCTGGATTCCTCTGTAAATTTTAATTGATGCAGTCTAGTCTCATCTTTAGAGATGTTACTTTGGCAGAATTTGCATCAATTACAAAAGTCTGTGCTTTTTGTTTTTGTGTTTAATTTATCAGTTTGTTTATTTTGAAAGAGCTTCTAAATTAGCTAAGAAGGGACCGAGAAAACTAGGCTTATTTACCTCCATTTCCTGGCAAAGCAGCTTCATCGTGTGTGTGTGTGTGTGTTCCGTCTGCTTTGTCTCTCCCCTCTTTCTCTAAGCAGAGGGGAACTCGCTGACAGAGGCTCTTTGTTAATGGGGAGGAGAGAGAGATGAGACTAGGTCATAAAGGCAGATTAGTGCTCATTGAAATCCTATAGAAAAGTTCATTTACATAGTGCTACTTAAATCCACTTGTGACCTCAAACCTCATGTCTGGCACTGTTCTGTAAACAAATGTGGGCCATGCTTTCTATGTATGTGCTTTTGCTATGAGAGTCTGGCCCTGCAGTGTAACAGGCAGATCTGCGTGTCAAGTGTCCATTTTTCAGCTGACCTGAAGTAGTTCAGTTAGAGTTTCACTCTACTGTGATGTTTGTTTTAAGGAGCTTTGGCTGACCCCAGCACATTTTTTTTGTATCAATGCTCAGTTTGTCTGGTAATGTTATTTTCCTTAAATGAGGAGAAGAATGTGGAAATGACTAACACCACTGTGATGAGCCTCTTAGAATGATGCTAAGTCTACAGTAAAAAAGCTCCCTGTCTTTTTTTTTTCTTCTCATTCCTTATTGATAAATACAACAACATAGGGAACAAAAGTACTTAAACATGTTGCTGGATAACTCTAATACTGTTAGCTGGCAAATTGTATAGAAACAATGCGATCAATCAGCACTTTCTGCCTTTACATGCAGTCTTAATCAGATTATATTGTTGCAGGAGTGCAAGTCTAAGCCCCTTAGCTGTGGCAAACATAACAAAATAGTTTACAATTGACATTTTTATTTTATTCCACAGTATACTGTACTAGACATTAGAATTAACCCATTATATTATAGACCCATCTCTAAATTGTCCCTAAAATGTCTTTGCTAACAAAACTTTACAAAGCAATTGGAGGAAATCAGTAATTTCCAGATTTGGCAGAAATGGAATGCACTTAAAGCTCTACGGTGTCCCATCAGGAGCAAAAGAGGAAAGGACAAACTGAAATCCAAAATTCAAGTGCCTCAGCTTTACCATGGCAACAATTGTCATTGAAGTGGTTGCAGATGTGTCTTTCACATGACACTTTATCAGAATTCTTTGTGTTGCCAAATATTAGCCTTCAGTGTGCTTCGATTGTGTGACGGTCTTTGTGGTGTGTGGATGTACAAGTGTAATTGGTACATTATTTTTGTTGTTTCCTCTTTGATGGAAAAGTGGGACCAGGCTCGATCCTTGATAGGCAGACACTGTCTGCACTTTTGTCGAGGCAAATCAAGCTTCCTTGTGGCCTCGAGGCACCACAAAATATATACAAAAGCAATTTCACATGTTTTTTATTGATTTTCCATTATCATCCATGTGCCTCCTCCTTGGGAATGAGACTGAGTTGTGCTGAAATGAACAGTGCCTAGACTTACAGAAACTAGAAATACAATAATGGGTTTAAATCATTGCTCTGTCAGATTTGTGTCATAGGGGAAGCTTTACTCCCAGCAGCAGTTTGCTTTTTCTTGGTTTAGCACTACCTCCCTCTGGCTTTACCACCTTCTGATACATAATGACATCCATAATCTGATGGGACGTGGAGGAATCTCTCCCTCACAGCTGCAGGTCACCGTAAACAAAACATCGCTGCATGACATGTCCCTGTCACACTGACAGGTTTTCGGCGTTTCATATTAGTCACAGCTAAATTTTCTAAGTGAGCAATGCCTCTAAATGTTGCTTGCTCATACGTGATGAATTGGAAACGGTATTAGTGCATGTGGAGGTAACATTCCCTGCTTGCAAAACAGCTGGGTGTGGTGTCACATGTGCAATTGAAGCTACAGTTCTTGTTGTTTAGCGTTGCACATCTCAGTATTGATTTATTATAGCTTGCATTCAGGTGCATTAATGCAAATGCATGCATAGAGCATCTGTACACCGTGTCCACCCCGGAGGAGGTGACAACAGAGGTGTCAAACATTCCCAGAGGTCAGGACAGACCAGAGTGGATGGCACGCTTGTCTGACTTTTTCTGTGTCTGTCTCACACACATACAAAGAGAAGAGACTTGTCTTCAGTATGAGCTACTTTGCCAAGTAATAGTCAGCAAGGGAGAGAATATTTCCATATGTGTTGGCACGCGACAGCAATAATCTGACTATCAGATATTAAATGCTTTAGAAAATAAACCATTTACTTTATCAGTTGCGGTTCTGACAAAACCTAAATCATAACACAAGAAGCATCAATGATTGTATCCAATAATGGCTACCGCATTGTTTGAACTTTTCTCTAGCAAAGGACTGCAAGAAATTCCATTACTCATGCTGCAATTTGTCACCACTCTATAGTAATTTAGTCAATAAATCGAGCCAGAGCTTTCTTCTGTATAAAATTTAAATAGATGGTCAAAGATATGAATGACTTCTTTGGGTTTCATTTATGCCAGTAAGGTTTACTAAACCTACGACAAGTTTTATTTGGCCTATTCTTGTGGTTTTCTGTAGTCTGTTTCTACTCACATGTGCACTTGGGTACTCATGTAACACTGCTACAGACTCATTTACAGTGGTGGCTACATTTCCCCACTTTACGCCTGTCTTTATTCATCAAGGCTGCTGAGAGCAGCACTAACCCATGGTCACCTGTTTTGCATGAATGCCCCTTTAATGGTTTTGCTTTAATAATGCCATAATAATTCTTCACATGGAACGGTGCATGGTGTCAAGCTAACTACTACTAAGGACATCACAAACCATTTTAGGCGACATGCAGCAGTTATTGGTGGTTATCAAGCAAATGTAATGGTATCAGCTTACTTCTTATTGCCAAAAATGTAATGTCGGTCATGGGGTACTTTTCTTAAGTATTTTATCAATTATTATTGGACATTTCACTGTATATGCTGTTCCTTCTCATTATTGAGGCAGTTCCTGCCAATTCTAAAAAGGGGGTTTTAATCATTGGTAATTGAAAACCCTGCTGAGAGTAAACGAGTCACAATGTGACAACAGAGCTGTGCGAACTCCAACTCCGTGTTTGCTTCCTGTCTGCTCCCCTTTTCTCTTCCTGATTGCAAACACGAGACGTTCCTAATCCTAAATTCACATGACAGCATATTTAAATTTATATAACCACTGAGTGACTTGATGTAGATCAAGCCGCACCCGCGGGGACCAATCTTACTGTATGTCAAAATCGCTTTTCAAACTTTAGCGAGTCGGCAGAATAATGAATGTATATTAAATTTTATTTAAATTCAGTTTATTGCCTTTGGTGAAGGTGAATCACATAATTTACATAGTATTCAAGAACAAGGGGCACTTATGCTTTACAAGAAAGAAAAAGCTTATCATTTTCATTCTCCTTTTACCTCAAACTTTATTTTTTTCTGTTCTGATTAAAACATAATATTCACAGAAGGTTCAGTGACCTGCTAAAACAGAAACATTACTATTCTTTCTCTATTCTATTTGTATTTCTTTCACACTGATGCTGCACCCATTAAGAGCTAATACACTGCACTAAAATGCCATTATCATTATGCTGTATGTAGACATTAGTCTCAGAACTCTAGAGACTACTAAAATAATAAATGCATCCGTGCATTAATAATATGCTTGTACAGTTTTTCCCCATTTTATATCAAATCCTCTTTTGAAAACTGTCTGGGACATCTATTACTTCCACAAGGCCTTATATGGCAAATCTTATATTGTAAGCTCAGGAAGTTTTTTGAAAGCGAAAAGGATCAGATCTGAGAAGTTGAAGTTGAAGTTAAAAATGTAAGTAAAATATTTTCAAATCTTGTTTTTCAGTTACAGATCATGTAATGCACATTTACAAATAATATTGAGACTATATTCACTCAATAAGAGTAATGGTAAATATTTCCATAATGCTATTGTTTATCTGTAACACCTGGTAATTGACAACATATCTGGTCAGCTAACAGGAACAAACAGTGGAGTTTATGCTTGGGTTCAATTTAGTACTGAAAACGTTGAATCAATTCGTTGACAGACAAGAAATTTAACAGATTATCAAGCAAACATTCCAAACATTCACGATTTATAGATTATGATTGCAAGGGTTTACTGCTTAAAAAATCTCCAATTTACAATTAATCAAATTGCAACAATTAATCAAGTAATCCACAAAAAGTACTTGGGAGAATAATCAATAATGTAAATAAGGCTTCGCTGCAACCCTATTTCAGTTATTTACATTTGACCATAAATTTTCATTTGTCCAGTTAATGTGAGTCCTACAAAGGTCAACCCCATGTTTGGGGGCCACAAGCCTGTGGTTTAAACAGGTTAATATATTCCCCCCCGGGTCACACAAAGGCCATGACGTGCTCAAATGATTTTCCATAGCCAATAATTAAGCATTGACTGTGATCAATGAGCTCAAGTACATACTGTGAGTTTTTGGGTCCATTCTGACTATTTAGGCCTCGAGCAGCCGCTGTTGCACCCATTCACTCACCCACTCCAGCATCAATCTCCTGCCTTGGTAATGGATGGTTTATAGTGTGTCCCAGCAGCAATTGAGTCTATACTTTGACGTTCTGTGTGATTTACTCACTGATCAGTAGAGGGCTGGGATTTCTTGTATACTCCAGATCATCATAGGTTATCCAACCATCTGCCAGCTTTGCCATGTCTTTTGACCACAGAGGAAAGAGAGTTTTGTTAATAGAGATGAGCTCCGTCAAGCAAATCAGCCCATAGCTTTCTTGGGGTTGGCCATTCACTGACTGTGTCTGCACAGATGTGGTCATTAACTTGGCAGGGTTGAGTCGCTGGGGCAGCAGAGGTGATGCGGCTCCATTGTAAGGCTTGTTAGTCAGATACAGTTAATAGCACTCATTGTGAGGCTGATTCCACAAAAACATGATGATTCAGTTATACTGAACTGCTGAGAAGGATTCAGACCAGATCTGATGTTACGCTGCCTTGCCAGAGGAGTTGGCAGATGTTAAATAACCACAACTATTGTTCTCACCAAACCTGGCTGACTGACAGAGGTTTGAATTTAAGTTATGGTAAATATGGTGTAATTATGGATAACGACAGTTTTAGTGTAGATGAAGAGTCTTGTGTGGAGAACTGGAACCTAAAATCCTTCAGTGCTCAGGCAGAATGAAAGCAACATTGTTATTATGTTAAGTAAGACCCAGTGTTTAAGTTTTGTAGCAGTTTGGCAAGCAAACTTATTCAATAATTGGGCTAAATTAAATACTATACAAAAAAAACTAACTCAAGTATGAGAATATTTTCTGACTTAACCATCCAACCACAACACAAGAATTTGCATAAGTCATGAAATTGATTCTCCCTGTCCTTTCTCAGCTGTGAGTCGCTGTTTAATCTTTGGTCATGGTGTGCAGTTCAAAGAGACTAAGAGACATTGGTGACTGATTTATTTTACTTATCACATATTAGACTCTCTGGTTTCTTGTATTGAGGGCAAAAGAAGAATGTCCTGCTGATCAGAAACATTTCTGCTAGTCTAGACACATTCCCTTGGCCCTTCCACACTGATTATTAGAGGCGTATGTGGTAAATATGACATGCAGAGCATCTGGTGGAGGAGCTCTCTAAATTTGAAAAAATTCTAAATTGTTTCTGTGTTTAGGTTTAGCAACAAGAACTTTAGTCATATGGTCTATAAGAATGCATTTTATGTAGGATAGCAAATTCCTGCTTTTTCTATTCTGATGTTACATTTAAATGTGGTAGATATGTTAAATTTAAGCTTCTGCAGGAACTGATGTCTTTTGAAATTACACAATCATGTTATGCAATCATAATAAAAATAAAAATAAAAAGACCCTGATTGGTTAAGTAACCCAATTCCTCAAGTTTTGGACATCACTGTGTTCTTTGTGTCATCGTGCTTTAAGTGCTGGAAAATGTAATACAACATTTGATTTTCCATTAAATGTAAGAAGCTGTCAAATAAAACACAATTTCTAAGATTTGTTTAAAAATGACTTCTGGTAGATTTAAGTGGAATTATGAGCCCATTTTTATGATAATGTTTCAGATTTAAGTCATGAGGGGAAAAAAAAAGGTTAACGCCCATTATTCTGTTCATTACATTATATCCCATTAGGTATAGTGTTATCTGAGTGGCACAGGATTTCTTTTTAAAATCGTTAAGAACTTGCCAGGCAGGCAGACACAAATCTGAAATCAATCTTTCCCCATCCATATGTCCAGTTTGTATGTTTGAATGGGCTTACAGTGTGCTCCATCTCTAATTCAGGCACTAACACAGCAGAAAGTGTGAGAAATGGATTGTGAGGCTGCAACAGAGAGAATGTGCTCAGCTGCTGTCTTGTATATTGCACATAGCCATAATTAGTCTATTACAGCAGGGCAGTAGCGATGGGTCATATGATCTAGTGCTATTATAGCACTTAAAGTCAGCATGTCTCCCAATCATTTAGCCCTGCTGAGCTGTTATGCCGGATGGGCTGCATGGACTCTTTATCAAATTCTCTCAGCGGAGCTGATGTGCCAAAAACCCACACATACCACGGTGGCAGAAATACATAGGACATGTTTTTATTCTTTTTCCAGTCATGAAATATATATCTATGCTGCTGTTCTGACTTTAATGACATAGTGCAGCTCTTACAGATGGTGCTACCTCTGTATGTCCTCGTTTTGTATCATAAACTGTTAAAGCCATTGCAATGTGACACAGCAAATTCAGAAATGATTTACAGCATGGGCCTCCTTGCGTCTACATCCTTTTTTCTAGTGCATATTGAAGCTGATGGTGCATATTTGTGACCCAGGTTACAGAGTTGTAGTGTTGCCCAGAAGTTAGACAAGTTGTAAATGAAGTTCTCGGGTTTGATCCTAGCAACAGGCAGTACATCAGAAAGCCGCATTCCTTCTTGAAACATTAAAAGTCATTTCTGGAGTTTTTGGAGGAAGGAAAACACATGGCGGGCAATCACATATCAGTTGGCTTGCTAGTGTATTTCAGTAATTTGTATCTCTGTAAAGATGGTGATTCAATCAGCAGTTAGAAGGCTTATAGCTGTCAGTCATACTTTGTCTGCTAACCTACCAGCTTTGATGGTAATTGCTTACTTGCGTCTCTGTTAGCCTTCACTGCAGGAGGTGCTGACTACTCCAGCTGTATTTCAAAACAGACTGCTCGCTCACAGATTATGTTTGGTACATCTAATCAGAGGCGAAATAAGGGCTGGTTTTCTGCAGTGGCATGCAGGATACAGACGACCATGTGAGGAATGACTAAGCAGTCTGGGTAATTATTTCTAAATCAATATTGTGACAAGCAACACTCTGGAGTGCCAAATCCCAGCCCGTCAGATTTGAGTGGACTTATCCCCACGGATTCTCCAAAGCTCGAATGCTGCCGCCATGATTGATTCCCACATGATACCTTTCACATCATGGCCATCTGCAATGCTAACATGGTGATCCCAATCGATCAGGTTCTTCTACACTACATATGGGGGCTTGCTGCACACTACGATGTGTGTCTGTGTGCCACTGAATGTGTGCTGAAATGTTATAGCTTTAATTTAAATCCTGCTTGCATTTAATTAAATAGCTACTTGATTTACATTAATGATAATAATGTTCAAATTATTGGTAAATTGATACTGTTAGGGAGGCTG
>JAVQJL010032927.1:0-11252 GCA_036024295.1 Nannoperca obscura
ACTCTTTGACATTTTTGTTATGTTCGGACTCACTTTGTGTCCCCCTTTCCGTGCTTTTAAAAGGTACCCCCCCCCCCCCCTCTCTCTCTCGTGAGGCTAAATGTGTATGACGGGAGCAAAAGGCGGTGGAGCGTGATGTGTGGCAACTGAGTCACCTATTCTATTCATTTAAAGTGTCCGTTCATGTACTCGTGCTCGCTGAAATGATGCATAATCAATTCTAATTGCGCATTATCTACCACATCTAATTTATGTCATTACTTGACAAAGGAATTGTGCAGTTCACATGATTCAGGTCACTGTTCATATGTTTAAACTTTAACCTTTGTCTCCACTCTGTATAACTGAACAAGACCCTGGACAGGACTTCTTTTAGTTTATTACTATAATATATCTCTTTCCTTTGTGAATATTTAACAAAAAAATGCTTAGGAAGGAAAGTGATTTGCATTTTTACATTGATATGAAATTCCTTTGAAACTTTTGCCTTTCTACTTGTTATATTTCCAAGGTACGATCCTCCGCTGGCATAACTTGCCTTTTGTCTGCTCTTTTCGCTAAAGGCTTATAGTAAATGGATTTGTATACTCACCACACACATGGCTGGTCAGCAGCACTTCTAATCTGTCACAGAAGTGTTTCTCAATCTCAGCGTTACCTGAATCGTGCCGTACTTAACATACTTGCCATACTATCAGTAGCGTACAGAAGTATAAAGCGGGTCTGAGAGACGGATGCAAAAACAGAGATGGTAAGAAATTCATGTAGACAGAGAGAGTGATTCATAGAGCAGAAAAGAACAAAGGAGCAAACAACATCCTGAATGATAAAGGCCAGTCTAGAAGATGAAGTACCTGCCGACCGCTTTGAAACAAACTGGAGCTGGAGACACACTCCAGTGACCACAGCAGCACGTTTTTAATCATCTTTTTCAGCCATATGTCTGTAATGACTCTAGAAGTGTTGGCCATCTATGAATAGCAGCTGCAGCTGACACACACATTACCTACCATATATCTTTACTTCACATCCCAGTGTCACAAACCTGGATATACTGTCCAATAACATACGCTCATTGGTTTATGTCAAAGGCGGCAAAACCTACCATTAAGTTTGATGGCACTTCAGTGAAGAGTCAAGCCTACATAAATGCAAGACAAACACATGCTAACTCTTATTTGCAGGTTTTCCATTGGCGTCAATGGGCTGTGTCCTCCACAGAGGTTCAAATTACTGCCGTATAGCTACAAATTTGCTTCCTGTGGGAAAATCTGAGGCCACACGGAGCAACCTCTCCTGAGGTAATCATTATAATTTCTGTCAGGCACTTGTTAGGACGACCTCATAGCCTGAGCTGTCTGTGTCCTTGAGGCATCCACCAAGCTGCCTGTCACCCTTTAGAGACAGATGAGATAACACGGGCGGCAAAGCAGCTATTAGCCTGTCACAGCCTAGCTAACCTGTGAGCGTCGGACGAGCAAATTGGTCAGTGGTCATTCAGGGCCAAACGCGGCTTCTGGCATGGCACATGACACCAGATGCAAGGGAAACTGTGTGGTGGAGACCTCACATTACCCATTCCTTAAAGTTGGCCTTAAGACACCCTTTTCCAAACAAATCATTTATTTACAACACAACGTGGCATCCAAAAACTCAAATTAATTCACTCTGCTGCACGCCAGGACCTTGTTTTGACTGGGATCTTGTCTGGATTAGATATTTGACTGGAGCAATAAGGTCAACATAGTCTTGTCTTTGGCACACTCTTCCAAACAAACCAAAACACAAACTCATTCCTTACTCTGTTTGATACATGCAGGTCTTACATGCTGGAAGGCTCTGCTTACAGACACAATAGTACAGGCACATGTATAATCCAGTACAACAGCCTTGCAGTAAATATCTTATATCAATGCCTTTATCAAGTGAGGGACTCTTGTAGCCTGGGGGTACCAAACATTCAAACTTGTAAACTTTCTATAATACTAGCAGCACAGTATCAGGCTGTGAAGAAGAGGAGGTAGAATGGAGAGGAATCGGTCATGTTGTTAGTGTGATTAGCACACAAATGGTTAATCTTCTCCCTCGAGGGACACGAGGCAGACCTCTGACCCTTCCACCCCTTGACCTCAGCGGCCACCCTTTGTAATGACCCAAAGCTCACCAGACTGGTGGTCTGTGCATGTATCTTTCTATCAGAGGTGTAGAGACGGAGTGTGTCTGACTTAAAGATTGGAATCTAGATTTGAATGAGTATGTGGGCATATTTTACTGCCTCTGACTGTGCATCAGTATTTCAGTCCATCTGTAACTCTGTGTGTGTTCTGCTCCGCGTCTCTCCGTTCCACTTCTCTTCCTCTGCCTTTCCTCTGTTTCCCTGCGGTGTGTGTGTGTGTGTGTGTGTGTGTGTGTGTGTGTCTATCTTCAGCACAGAGAGAGTGCCCGTCTTCCTTTGACATATAATAACACGAGAGAACGGTTGTCTTCACAAATAATGTATTGAAATCAGACCCACTAGTGACATCTTAAAGCAGTGATTCCCAAACTTTTTTTTGCAGCGCACCCCTTTGGAGATAAAATTATTTCATATTTTAAGGTGGTCGAAAGTAAAATTAGCGCCGTCTGCTGGGCGTAACTTGACAGTAGAAACAGTGTTCACAGACGCCGGGGCCCCCCAGTTTGAAAACATTTTTTTGGGGAAATGCACTTCTTCGCTTACTGGGGGAGAGCTCGATACCACCCTCACCTCTGTGTGGTAAATGTAACGCTGTCGTGAGCAGCCCGTTAGCTTAGCTTAGCATGAAGACTCTAAACAAGGGGAAACTGCTAGCCTCGCAGTCGGCACTGAACCGGCGGAGACCGCAGGAAGTTACTGCTCATGGCCGAGAAATAGCACATAACCCTCGGCAAAAAGGCAAATTGCTGTTTTTACACTTTGGTGTTTGTCTGGATTTAATAAAGAAGCTATAACTTGACTGAGTTAGAGAGTTTGGTGAATTTTTGTTATTTTAGGACAGAGAAAGGCTAGTTGTTTACCCTTGTTGCCAATCTTTGTGCTAACCAGCTGCTGGCTGTAGCATTACATTTAATGTTCTGATCTTCTCATCTAACTCTACACAAGAAATTCATTAAGTGTACTTCCCAAAATGCTGACCTGTTCCTTTTGAATCACTGTTACCAAATGCAGTAATGTTGCTGCTAAGCAGCACTTAGTAAGACCCACTGTGGAATGATTACATCCCCCACAAAGCATTACTCAAAATGAGAGGTCCAACAAATATGCAAAAACCTAAATCAGAGTCTTGTGTTATGAAAACCTCCTTTTTTCCGCAAGCAGTTTGTTTTGAATTGTAGGAAAATCTGAATGGGGTGGAAAAAGCTTCTTAACGTAATGAAAAAGCCTTGTGATATCAACATGTGATGAAGCTTACCCTTCCAGCAAACATAGAATGAGACATTCAGTGATTCGTGCGTGTGCGTCAGGACCGCTGGTCATCCGTTCACCACGGTATCTGAGACCAGCATGCTGAAGCTGGTCATGTGACTCCCAGCGATGAGTCAGAGATGTCAGCTGGAGTCCTGCTGCCTGTCTGACCAGCCTCAGTTCGACCCCGCTGTGCCATGTCTCTGCCGCTCTCTGTTGCTGTTCACCCATTAGCTCGAGCGGAGCGGCGGACCTCCCTCTCATCCAGCAGCATTAGTAGCCTAATGGAGGTCATGGTTGGGGGTAATTCTGTGTGCGTGGTGGCAGATTGTTTGTGTATGGCGGGAGCATATGGGTAGGAAAAGTCTCGTTTGTGTGTGTACGCTCTATCTAATGTACATAGAAGTTTTGGGGATCATTGCCTGGGATGATTAGGAAACAAGGTGGTTACATATTGCAGGAGGGAGCCCGTTTATCACGCAGCTCTCACATTATTTTTTCCATATTTATGGTGGTTATTATTATTGTTTTTATTATGATAAGAAGTAGTTTACAGCCCGACTGATCCTGGACTTTCCAGGCTGATATACCGATATTCATTTAAAAAAACAAACAGATAACATAAACAAAGTTTTCTTAGTTTCTTAAATTTGTTGTTGAAGGATTGTGATCAATACTGTAGAGTTACAAAATAAACTTGTCCTTGCCCTCTAGTGATCAAACTATGCAATGGATATACTGTTTTGAAATTACCTCATGAAACATATCATTTGCATTTCGCTAATGCAGTGTGTTGTTGTTTATCAGCAGACTACAGACTACATACAAATTCCTTGTATGTGAATTCATACTTGGCAATAAACCATTCTAATTCTGATTCTGTACATTGTTTTAGATATATTTACATATATACTGGCTCAGCTGATTTGATCTAGCTCTAGTAGTAATAGTTGTAGAAGTAATTCTAGCAGATTCTTTGATAACTAAAAGTTGATCTTTTATATAGTAAAAGATTAACTAGTGTTGCAGTTGTTAACAAAGCATTTAGCTTAAGACTGAAATCAGACTCAAAATGTCCTCTTTGTTTTTAAATCTATGTTCCAGTAGTTCAATTTTATGATTTTTTTTTATCCATTACTGTTGTTGTATCATGATGTTCAGGGTTTTGTCTGATAGTAATATGTAACTTGTTAACCTTAATTAAATATTGTAATGGTGATTTTCAACTACTGATTTCACCCAGCTCTAATGGATAGTACACTTGTGTGACGACGTAGTGCCGCACAGGAAGTGATGTGTTTTTTGTTTCTAATGAGCACAAATGATAAAGTTTTTACCATGTTTTCCGATCTTCCGTGAGCTTCTATCACCAAGAACACACGTGTTTGTCTAATGTCATCATGCAGTAAGTGCAACAGGCTGTAGTTGTAGTTGTCCTTTCCAGGGTGTTGCTGTTGTGCCCGATTATCACATACAGCTGTTAAATTCAAATCTCAGTGTGCTTGAGACCATTCAAAAATGAATAAATACACAACAGAAAGACATCTAATTTAAAATGTGAAAGATCTCTCCAAGTTGGCTAGAAGGTAAAGAGCCAGGTCGATATCTGGAGGAAGGCTGCTAGTACATTCGCTGGCTGTTAATACATCAGTGGTACTTACAGTCCCGGCAGAACTTTGCTTGAGTGAGGTATTGAATCTTAAGATGCTCAACTGTGGTGGTGGTGGGGGGGGACCTTCCACTCGGCAATCTGCAGGTGTAGTGGGCCATTAATGCATCGCTCAAGGACGTATGAGGAAAAAAAAGCACATGAAAATATGTAAACTTTTGATTTCAGTCAACTTCTGTCGGTCTGAGTGGAAATACTATCACACACTTTTGCAACTGTGGGAAGTGTCTCTGCTTTTAAAGCACCCTTCTGGCAGAGGATAGATATAGCTTTCCACTCTGCCACTCACTCTGTCACACGGCTGCCATTTCCTCCTCAGGGTCTCGTCTCCTGAGAGCTGGCCTGTCAGCCGGAGACGATGTGGAGGTGGAGGGTTAGAGGTGTCAGATTTGACTGGGATATGAAGGAGATGGGGGGGTGGGGGAGGGTTGCACTGTGAGGTTATTATCTGAAATGAGGATGATTACCCTGCCGTGGCACGCACACAAAGGTTTTTTCTTTTTTTTAAAGGTACCCTCAGAGAAGTTATTATCTTTTGGCAGCTCTGAATTAACAGTTTTTGTTAATGGAAGTGAGTTGACCTTATGCAGTCAGCCGAGCATGCTATGGAAGTGTTTACCTTTTAACCTCTGCCAGCTCTGAGTCCAAGTGATGAACCGTCAAGTTGTACAGCGGTACCTCCACGAAGCATTATTGTTGTACTCGCACAGCATATTGACTCTCTGGGACGCGGAGGCCACTTTTGCACAACTTGAGTCTTCTACAGCTCAAACGTACATTCACACATTGTCTCCGCCCTCCCCCTCCCCACCATAAACAATCATGACTCTGGCAGGCTATTTAGCTGATGGATATTGTATTGATTTTATGGCCTCTTACTCCATCTGCAAGGAGCTGACATGGTTGGTTGCCTGCGTTTGGAGGGAGTTAGCTAAGGTGGATGGAGAGAGTCCTTGTCTGTGGGTGGATGTTTTATGGCCACAGGAGGACGGGATGTTGAGGTTAGAAAGGAAAGAACCTGGCACAGAAATCTGGGCTACACCGGTCGTGAAGTTTGATCTCTCAGTGGGGAGTGACGAGCAGAAGTTGGAAAATAAATTGGAAACAAATCACTCATCTCATTTGCTTGTTTTCTACATGTCTGACTTTTTGCAAAATCTCTGAATATTCACATGGAGTTGAGATTAGACAAGATGAAACTTTAATGGCCCCCTTTGGCAATTTGAGTAACACTTATTTATGCATGCAAGTCCGTATACTTTCTGTATACCAGCGCCTTGTGTTTTTCTGTCATCAATTTAAAATGGTGCTTTTATGGTAACATTTTAAAACTTTAATGGCTGTGGATTCGCTTGTTTCAGGATTTAGCTTGTGTAAGATGGCCAGCTCCACCACACCCGGCAGCCCCTCATGAAATATAGTAAGGGGAAAAAGAAGCAGCGGCAGATGACATTATGTTGACTGTCGTTGTTGGCTTCAGGGGGTCTTGGGAAACAAAAGCTGTATTGTTTTTGAACTGATCCCTTTTCAAAATTGCTCCACTTTTGAACTTTTTGGACTCTTTTGGCTCAGAAGTCAAGCTATTTCTTTTTGCTTCTGTTGTTGTTTTCAGCCTGACTTTGCAATAAAATAAATAAATAAATAAAATCGTCCCTCATAGGCGCTTTGTGAAAATACTGAGGTGCTGGCTAAGGCCTCTGCTGTAATATTGGGCACTGACTATGCATTTGTCTGAATTCCATTGTGTCTCCTTAGTGTAGGTTATTGATGGAGGCTGGGTAAGTAGCTTCAGTTTGCCAGTGAAATGGCCTTAGCTTTTGTTTTCTCATCTCACACAAACTCTTAATGGCCTTATTGGATCAACTAGAGCCCCTTCTATAAAGGTGCTCAGTAACTCATGATTTAGCCAGCCTTCATTAGCTTATTGTTGTTGTTAATAGGCTTAGTCTGTGAGTGTGTGCCCTTGTTGGCATTAAGTGTGACATTTCTTATCTTCTCTGCTACGTCTCTTATTGGCATTCTGGGTTTGCGCAATCGACTCACACTTAAAAGTTGAGAACCGTGTGAGATATTCCCCTCGAAAGGACTTTAATGGAAAAATTAAAGTCAGTTTGTAATGATTTCTACATGTTGGGCCACTTTGCTGTAGCTGTTGTCATATGAAAGTATATATCTTCATAATTCCAACACACGCAGAGTACATATTGTAGTGTTGCAGGTGTGTATCTGTTCAGCAGATAAACATAAAGGTCCTCTGTGAATGTGGCTGTAGTTTGTGCCTTAACAGAGTCGCCCACCTACTGTGAAGAGCATCATGCCAACTGCTCTTGAGGGCTCAGATGTTGCACACAGCACACGTCTAACCACAAACATACAAGAAAGAAGCTGGGCCGCACAAACGTTGCACATGCTCGTACACTTGGAAAAGAAACAGAGCGTGAAGCAATCTCCTCTGTGCCCTCGCATGCAGAATGGGTTTTGCTGTTTGGAACCTTTTTCCACATGATGACCTGCTCCTTTTCTAACCTTCTTTACTTTTGCCTGCGAGTGAGCTTTAAAGGTGCTGCTGAGGGAGTTTTGTTGTTTTTGGACAGAGCCAGGCTAGCTGTTACCCCCTGTTTCCAGTCTTTATGCTAAGCTAAGCTATCCGGCTGCTGGCCAATGCTTCAGATGTACTGTACAGATATGAGAGTGGTTTCTGTCTTCTCCCCCCAACTCTCGGCGATGGAGCGAATAAGCATATTTCCCAAAATGTGAAACTTTTCCTTTAAACCGCCGCTGTTATTGTTACATTCATTTTTGTTTTCTCTGTTGACGAAGGTTTGCTGCAAAGATCGTTCTGTGTGCTCACTCCGAACACTGCTGGCTGATGTCTCTTGCTGGTTGCTTTGTACTAATGCACGTTAGAATAATAAAATGTGACATGCGTGATCAGATAAACACATCTACATTTCCATTTATTTTAGTCAGGGACGAGCGTATGTTGTCAATATTTAGGAACAACAGCCATCAAATGACTTTGAGCTTCCTGTTTACATGGCGGCAATAGTGATCAACAACGACAAATGGTGAATCATAACAGTCAGGGAAATTGCAGACCTCCATTTCTTTTCCATTATCAATAAGGCGGAACTGATATTTCCTTTCTATCTTTACACAACGTGTTAGTGAGGAGAAAATGAAATCCCAATCTGAAACTAGTCGGTTCGTCTCCACTCATTTGCATTCATTTTCTTTCCCTTTCACCTCAACATTTACTTAATGAAAACCTGGATTTCATCTTCAACCCATCAGGTTCTCACATCACGCCGTTCACCACTGCTGCGGCAGAGGTTTCCCTCATTGCCAGTTCTCATTGAGAACGCACCGAAATGGCTGCTGGGTGCTTTTTGTTGCGTGTGAATCGTTTGATGTGAGCACACAGTTAGAAATGATGCACAGAAAGTACTCTACCTGCTTTTATACATAAAATAGCGGAACTGAAGTGCCTTTGTTGAAAATGGTGGTCTAATGAAAGACATTAACCAACTTGGACACCTTGATAAGGTTTTTCCTTCAACTTCAGAAGTACAGTGCTCGGTAGCAGTAACTGTCACGTCTTGAAGCTGTGTTTATCTCATCTTTCTACACTAAAAGCGTTAGCTGGAATTTGCCAGATCTTAGATGACAGGCCTATTATCAGCCTCAACCCTCTCTGCGCCTGCTGGGAAGACAACCTGGATATTGTGGGAGGCGTATTTGGACAGCCCTGCGCAGTCTAGTTTATGCATCAGTAAGAAACCGCACAAGCTGCCCAGCTCCTTGTGTCAATCACATCTGCACTCGCCGACTGGCTTTTGTGTGAATCTTTTATAGGGAAGCCGGCGTCAAAGACTCACCGACATAAGTGCGGCCGTGGCCTTTACAGTCCATGACATGATAAAGCCTTTGCGACAGGCATGACGCCTTTAACACAAGACCCTTTACTAGACACAGCCTCTTTCAATGAAATTGGCTCGCGTGTGTCCCCTTTTTGTCAATACGTCAGCTGTTCAGTCAAGCCAAACTGAGGCCAGAGGGCAGAGGCATGAGTCACTGCAACAACAGGAAGCGAGAAGATGCTTATTTCATTGGAATCGGGCAAATAATGTATTGTTTTATCTGCTGTAGAGGCTCCGCGTTTCTGTGTCTTTGAGAGGGTTTTAAAGGCTGGTGTGTTGGTGCGCACACTGCGTATTAGTAGGCCAAATGAGATTAAACCAATTCAGAAAGAGCTCATTTATTGTGTGTAAACTCCCACCCGCCGCCCCCGCGCCCCATCGCAGTGCAGGCTTTTCATATCCATTTCGAGGAGGGGAAAAAAAAGCAGCTTGAGAATTAACACACTTTTTGAGTTGTTGCATAAAACGCACATACATTTACTGCGATCTCTTCATTTTTTTTTAATGCTTTTTCTTTAAGATAAGTGTTAGTTGTGGATTCCACAAAGGGTTTACAGAAGCTCCGGCATATTTTGGATCTTAATTGTTATCAACTTCCTTTTGTTAGAAGAAGTAATTAAAGAAAAGTACACATGTTATCGCTCCGCAAGCTAACCGCAGCAGGATTAGATGATGATGTCAACGCATTAGATGAGTTTCCTGCATTTGTGGTTATTCTCGTTCCTCGGTGTTTATTCACGTTCCGCCTTGTACTCCCTGTTTTACTCTTCAAATGTTGGCAATTTGTCCACGCCTGCTTTTGCGATTCAGGAAGCTTCCCACTCTGCTTATCTCCAGCCAAATTAGTCTTAGATGGAGAAACAGAGAATAAAATAGAGAGAAAGAGAGAGGGAGAATGGTTTAGAGGGACAACCAAAGACACAGTTTTAGGGCGTTTATAGTTTGTTAGATTGTCGGGGGCTCTCATGGCTCAGGCAGGAGTTTTGTGATGCAGAAGTTGAAGTCCGGCCCTCTGCAAAATGCACCAGCGCTCTGACATTTCGATTAACAAGGGATAGCAGCGGAGTAGAAGGGATGAGGGCGCTCATGCATGCTCATCCCTCATCAGGCCCGTCTTCAGGCCCTGAAATCCAGCACAAACAAACATCCAGCGCGAGCCAAAGACAGAGAGGCAGCCAAGCTTAATTTAGTTCCCGTGTTTGTGTTTCATTTGTACACATGTATGCTTTGCGTATTTTTGTTTGGCGTCCGTGTCTTCCGTGCCTTCTCTTAATGTTCGGGGGCTGCTCATATCCAATTACACCCACTTGCATCGCTTTGAGGAAGCGGCACATTAATGGCACTGCGTGCGAATCAGTGCAGGCTTTCAGAGCAGAGAAACCTAGCAATGCATTGGAATGCATCCTGCCATGGTTCGTTGGTTATTTACTTGTGATCTGAGCCTATGTTGACTTTACAAACAGCCCCGGTCGGCCCATGTATTTACTTGACGCTCTTCTGGACTGTATATTCCATGAACGCAAACAGCTCCAATATGGGTCAAATGAAGACGGTGCTGAGAGCAAAGGAGAGGGAGAGTGTGCCTCCGCGTGTTTGAAAGGAAAAGCCAAAAACAGACGCCGAAATACAAAACTCAAGCAAATCGGTGTCAATGATATGTTGTGTAATTGTGTTAGGAGTTCTATATAACAGCGTAGAGGGGTGTAAGCAGTTACAGCTGTGAATTAAAATTGTAAAATAATAAAGCAAAATGTGGGTTTAAAAAAAAAAACTCCCCAGAAAACGAGCAGAGCAGGAGAAAGGAAGCGTGCGTTTTTATATCTCGTCGACTGGTTTAATCAAGATAGTGCTTCCATACTAATCCATGTCAATATGATTTCACACCACCATAACTCTCATGGCAGCCAATGACAAAACAAAACACCTCAGGCTGAATAATCAATGATATGGTAATTAATGCTATATCTGCTGTGCCCCTGTGATGTTCTTTTTATGTACCCCTGTGTATAAATTTGACCCGTGATATATCTACTGCTTCCTGAGATAATGCAGTGCAAGCCACTCGGTAACACTGCAACAGCACTGCATCTCTGCAGAAATGAAAATGTGCAATTTTGGATTCAAGTGCTACTTGCTTTTGAGTGTGAATAAAAATTGCTAACCTGTGCTCTTTTTCTCTCTCTCGCTGTGTCTCTCTCTCTCTCTCTCTCTGTCTCTCTCTCTCTCTCTCTCTCTCTCT